>CABHPH010160958.1:0-13073 GCA_902168325.1 Peromyscus nudipes
ACCAATGTCTTCAAGATGAAGAAGGTACCAGAGAGCCCCAGCCTCTGTTGCTGAGTGAAGCACCATTTTGTGGTTGAAAATGGGACCCCTTCCCCTCAAAACCAATTATAAATTTAACATAGCACTGTAGAGGCCCATACATTAACTTTCCACCATGCTACTTCTCTATGTAACTCCATCCAAATCCTGAGCCATCTATTTATAACAGATGTTTGAAGCTGCTTCATCAAATGAAATCATGGACCTTGGAAGTTGAGCATAGGAAAAAAGAGGCACTGGCCTATACGATGGGAAAAAAAAAAACTCAAACCAGTCTAGTTGAGGATGTCATCATTCTCAAGCTGTAAACACTGCGGAACTGGGTTGGTTAGGACAACACTTGCTTAGGAGGAATCCCATCTCATAGAGCATATTCCTTTCACTGATACATGCAAGAGGTCAGAGGTCAGGAAAGGAGGTTATCTGGCACCTGCTGTTCCTAAACCCTCTTTCAAAACCAGAGTATCCACTTCCAATTTCTCTTTCAAAGAGCAGCAACCACATGCTCATTTTTTCAGGCACATTGTGTGGATATACAGATAAAAATCTCCCTAGGGTGTGAGTGGAAAGTTGAAACTTAAACAGAAATTTAGTTTTCATTAGAGCAGCATTTCTCAACTTGTAGGTTGTGACCCCTTTGGGGGGGTCAAATGATGATTTCACAGGGGTTATTTAAAACCATAGAAAAAACACAAATATTTCTATTGTGATTCATAACAGTAGCAAAACTCCAGTTGTGAGGTATCAATGAAAATAATTTTATGGTTAGAGGTCACCACAACACGAGGAACTATATTAAGGACCTGCAGCATTGGGACAGTTGAGAAACTCTGCTCTAGAGGACACCCCTCTTAAGACATGGCAGTAACATTTGTAGGGTATCAATATTTATTTGGGAAGGTGAGCATTCTTTCTTTTGTTTTATCATAAACGCAACTCCAAACTTGGAAAACTTTTTTTCCCAGTTAATTCTGTTTAAAATCACACCGAATTTTATTTTTAGAAATATTTCTTTAAGATGATTAACAGTAGATGTCCTCTGAAAAGTTATTGGATAAAAACATTTCAATGTGTCATAGAAAGCAATAACTAAAGTTTGATCTTGATTTCCATAAAGCAAACAGGTCAACTTTGTACTTTTGGTAGGTGGGTGTCTGACCATCTCCATTGTAGCCCTCTGTTTCAGGCAGAATTTTAGAGCCAGACAATGAATAGGAAGTAGGGAGGTGTGGCCAGTTGCTTTTGTAATCTGCTGTTTTCCCAAAGGCATGCTTACTGCCTCCTGTACTGAAAATTCTGTTTACTTTGGACTCTGCTAGTGACCAGAAGGTCTTTAAGGTAGTTAGCCTATCTCAGCACACAGGGGCTGTTCCAAGGAGCCTATGAAAGAGAGCATAGCAGGTTCCCCTCAGGTAGAGAAAGAAGCTAAGTTCTCAGTAGATGTTTTTGATAGATCTCAGGTGGGTATTTTAATATCCTGTCCAGTAGAATGATTAGAAACCCAAAGGAAATGTTTTGACCAATAGATAAATTGATGTATTGGTGTATCTGATACAAGATTCTCTGTCTCTCTCTGACACACAAGGCAACACAATAAAATTGGAGACATGGTTGGAAAAGTAATCTTACCAGAATTTTTTAACACCATGATGGTTACTCACAGTATTCATGTAGGAAATAAAATGTCTCAAATTCAGCTCATGAGTGAGCTTTTTCAAAATTGTGTATAATCAAAATTTCTTGCCACTGTGCAACGGACTTAGAGTTCCCTCTCCTATTTCATGCCTCATCACTAGCAATTGGCTCCACAGAATAGGGAATAGAGACTATTCAGAGGGAAACAACGTTCAAGGATAATCCTGCCTATTCATTTATCGTAGTGTTTATTTTGATGATGATTTCTTCCATTGGAGACATTTACGCATATAATTATTATTTCTTCTCTCAGCAGCAAGGAATCTGTGAATTTTTGGTGTGCCAATACAAGTGCAAATTAGTTTTTTTGGGTTGTAAACATAGCTCAGCAGTAGAATGCTTTCCTAGATTGTGCAAGGCCCTGGTTTAGTCCCCAACATCACAAGAAAAGGAAAGGTTTTCTGCAGAGAAGGTCTATTTCATTCATTAGATTTTCAAAACATCCACCAATGTGCAAGACTCACTATTATAAAATAAACATATACTTGTAATTTGTTTTGTGCCTCTGTAACACAGAGATTAACATTTGCGTATGATATATTAACATATACCTTCAACTTAGTTGTTAAAGCTATGCATGTTCCCATTGTTCAATGTTGGTTTAGTCATTGCCTATTCTGTTTGTCTTCTCTGAATTCTTAGACTTACAGATCTATTTTTGGTCTATTTAGGGAGCAGTACCTTACCGATTTCTTCAGGAGGCACAGAGGTTAGATCAAATGAGAGAACCACAGGAGGAACACAAAAGCTGGTTCACTATGAAATAGCAAACAGAGTGGCTGTGTTAGGTAACTGGGAAGATCTGAAGGTAAATATTTAATTCCAGGCTGAGAGGTACCTCTTTGATCTGGGGAGAGGACAAGGTGTAGGCAGTCATATCAATGAGAGCCTAGCCGGCCATCAGTGGGTCACACAGCTTTTGTCCATCCTGATTGAGAGACATTTGTGTTTTGATGAATACAGATAAACTAAGTAAGTCCCCAGTATGATGTCTCAACAGAATAAACCTCTTTGTGTGACAGAGAAGAAGCATTCTTGAAATGCCTGTAAACCTCATTCTTAGCACTAATTCTCATTTCCAAGATACTTTCATAAAATAAAATATAGCTAAGTAAAATGTACTTGGCAGGTGTAACTGATTGGCACAGAACTATTTTATTTAACCTAGACTGTATGTGTTGGCCTAAAAGTTCTTTTCTTAGTTGCACTTGTGAAAATAGCATTTTCTATCAAGAATTGAGAAGCTTACTGTACAAATGTAAAATGAACAATAGAGCATATGTAAATAAATATAAGCCATTTAAGAACATCTATATCAACTTCAAAAACAGTTAAAAATGAAACTAGAAAGATATGATATTCCTGATTGTCAACTGTAGGCAGCACATTAAGATAGAAATAAGGATATCCAAAAGGATACATTTCAGATTTGTATATTCCAGGGCAAATAGTTGTCCTTTCTAAAGTATTCAATCTTAGTTTTTCAGCTCACTGGAAATTCCTTTCATTGTATATGAATATTTTACAAATTATATTCAAAGCCATTAATCTTAAACTCATTCTACAAGGAAGCTTTAATGAAGAATTAATAATTTAAATAATTCTAACTATAACAAATATAAGTTGGATGTAGATTCTATTTATTCAGGAAGGCATTATGCTCAAAATACCTTTGAGGAAAAAGTGTTCTTGGCACAATACTAAACACATGAGAGCTGATCTCATTTTATATTTAATATTTTTGGCATGTTGTCAAATTCCTGTGGTCCTGAAAATTACAAGGGGAAAGCTTTTTTCCAAGGAGCTTTCTAAAACAAATAAATCCTATACACAGAAGACATGTAGGTACAGCTATCTTTTGCCACAAGGGGAACTGGATGTCCCCGGCCTAAGATCATCCCCCAGTTAGCTCACACATTATACAAAGCATTTGGTGTTGGTAACTGGCTCAGATGGATTGAAAATATATGCTATATCAACAACAGAGTAACTAACACTCACATATTAGTTATGAATGCATTGATAGCATCATCTCTTTATTCATTCAACAGATATAATTTGGAGACCTAGTATTTATACTCAGCACCTAAGGATATTACTCTCCTTACCTTGTGAAATAACCATTCTGTCTAGTAGAGAGAAAGCAAGCCATTGTGACATATACAGTTATAGATACTATGATGTGGAGGTTGGCTCAGATTAGAGCAGAGATGCTGACAGAGAATTCTTCTCAATTGGGCTCCAATTGGGCACCATATGGCACCTGCGTGTACTGGGACCTTTGTTCAGTTAGTAGTCAGGTGATTCAAGGGGCAACATAATGATTTCCTGATCTGTCCTAAAATACCATTCATCTCCAGTCTCTGCCTGCTCAGGGTCTGAAGTTCCAGTAAGGATACTGAGAATTACCAGTTACAGAGTGCTAACCACTGAGCTAGCATTTATTAAGCACTGGTTATGCTTAGGCAAAATGCTTTCAACACATTATTTTTCCTCATGGTATGTTAGGCATTTACCATGCAGTATTCTTAAGGCTTCTTACAACCTTGTGTGATTGTCATTATTATTCTTATTTTATAAGTGAGAACACATAGGATAAATGAGTTTTAATAATGCATTCAAGCTTGAACATGGAAGGTCTGTTATACACTCCAGGGCCCATCTGCTAATCCACCCTCCTTAGATTGCATCGTTCATCAAAGTACTCTAGTCTGAGAACAACTGACTCACAAACTGGGGCTGTATAACCAGTAATAACCCAGGAGAAGGGAAGAAAAAGTGAGCATACAGCATTTTCTATTAAACTAAAGGCAACCCCAATCCCAGAAAAACCAATCACAGTTGGAATTCAGATTGTTTTGACTTGGGCCAGGAATCAATTACACAGTGACAGCAAACAGCTAGGCTTCTCCCTGGCTTGTGACCCCTTTCCATGCTTCTGGTAGCAATCTTTGCTCTGATCCATCTTTGTTCTACTAACTGTGAGTAGAAAGCATTTGCTTACCTTGGACCACTAACTGAACCTTGGCCTCTTAAGTCCTCAAATGGCCACATTACCCAGCTGAAGCCAATTAAAAATCATCTCCAGGATTTCACTTGATGTTATTCATGAAAATACTCATTGGATAATTTAAATACCCAACCTGAGAGATCATACTTTCCCCAACATATGAAAAGACCATGCTCAAGAAAGACACAGAAAAAGGAACCTCAGAGGCAGAGAAACAACCTTTTGTGACTTGTGCCTCATGACTGAAGCCAATCCTATATGAGATCCTTCTATTAAGGGAGGCAGTGTCTTTACAACCGTTCCAGTAACTGCAGTGAGGAGGTGGAGATGCTGTGTGCTACATTCCTGTCTTTTACTACCGAGAATGTCTCTGTTACACCTTTCTCACGGGTTCTGGGCATCAACTCATTTTATTATAACTGCATGCTAGCCCTAGGCAGAGTCAGGAGTGTCCAGACCCAGTCGCAGTAAGTATCTCAGTAGGTATGTGCTTCCCTCATATACTTTCCTTACTCTTGTCTCTGAACATAAGTTCTCCTGTGTGTGAGTGGAAAGATTAAATATGCTATCACAACATGTTTGACAAAAGTCTTCGTTTTTCTCTCATTGGTTTCTTAGATGGCTTTACCTAATGCTCTGTCCCAGTTAGTTTTTCCTCAGCTTGAGACAAGCTAAAGTCATGTGGGAAGAGGGAGTCTCAGCTGAGAAAATGCCTCCAAAATACTGGCCTATAGGCAATCCTGTGGGGGAATTTTATTGATTAAGGACAGATATGGGAGGCTCTAGCCCACTGTGGCAGTTGCAGCCCTGGGCAGGTGGTTCTGGGTTGTATAAGAAAGCAATCTGAGTAAGCCATGGAGAACAAGTGAATAAGCATCTTTCCTCCATGGTCTCTGCTTCAGTACCTGCTTCCAGGTTTCTGCCTTGAGTTCTTGCCCTGACTTCCCTTTATGATGGACTGACTATGAGCTGTAAGGTGAGGCAAAGCTTATCACAGCAGTAGAAATCAAACTAGGACACGGTGTGACTCAGTTGTGCTCTCAGGTGTTGTCTCTGTAGCCACCCAGCATGCATGCACCATCAGGCTACCGTCAGATGAGATGACACAGGGGCTCACATCCCCATGGCCTCATGTACACACTGAGAGCTGAGAAGTGTGCCTGTCCACTCCTCATCCAGCATGCCCCGTCTTCCAGAGCAGCAGTAAGTGTACACTGGAGAGCTATGATCCCCCAAACCTCAGTGGTTCAAGCAGCCAACAGTTACCTCTGACTTGCTCTTCATGCCCACTGAAAGCCTGCTGAGGGTGCAACCTGGCACAAGCCTCACTATAACATCCAAAGGGCTTCAGCAGTCACTGTTTGAACTGTGTTGTCCACACCAAGTAGAGAAATGCAGATTCCATGCTGGCACTTAATAAGCTTCTATTTCTTTCTCAATCCATGGTCAAATAAGTCACCAAATGACACCTAACTCTATGGAGGAGAAATATTTCCCCATCATACATGTGTAAAAAGAATCAGAAATAGTGCATAAATAACATAAACCATTACTGCACATGGTGGGGTCATTTTTCTCATATTTTAAGGTGCATCAAGGACAATCTGATTTCCTCCTAACTCAAGGCTTTCTGTAACAAAATTGCAGTTTCCACTTTACAAATAGTCGACTTTGCCTTCTAGAAACCTTCATTTCATCCTGAAGCACTCGAAGAATTGCCCTTGCCAGCAAGGACACAGTCTACCTCTTTTTCCAGGAGCTCAGTGTGAGACAACAGTGGTTCTTGCTAGTTCCTGATTAACCCGTGAAATAAAAAGGGAAAAAAAAAATCCTAGCATCCCCATAAAATACTCTGCCACATTAAATTCTCTGTAGACTGTCTGCAACTTTTAATAAAATACTATAAACTGAAATGCAAGAGTACCAGTTGTTAGAAATGTCAGATTATATGCCTAAATTTTTATTAGAAAATCATCTTCAGGCTGGAGAGATGATTTTCTAATAAAAATGTAGGCACCCAAAAGATACACATCAGTTTCCAGAACCCATATCCAGTAACTCACACCCATCTGTAACTTCAGCTTCTGGTTATGGACAGCCAATATTCTCTTCTGATCTCCATGAGCACATGTGTGTGCACACACACAGAGATACACATGTTGCTAGAGTTTTCCTGCCTGGCACACAGTCAGGACTCTCTCACCTGCCAGTCCCACAGCCGCTCAGACCCAACCAAGTAAACACAGAGACTTATATTGCTTACAAACTGTATGGCCGTGGCAGGCTTCTTGCTAACTGTCCTTATATCTTAAATTAATCCATTTCTATAAATCTATACCTTGCCACATGGCTCGTGGCTTACCGACATCTTTATATGCTGCTTGTCCTGGCGGCGGCTGGCTGTGTCTCCTTCCAACTTCCTGTTCTTTTCTCCTCTCTGTTAGTCCCGCCTATACTTCCTGCCTAGCCACTGGCCAATCAGTGTTTTATTTATTGACCAATCAGAGCAACACATTTGTCATACAGAACATCCCACAGCATACACATACATATAAAAAATTTTTTTAATTATCTTCATCTCCTGATGAGTGACATTCAAAACAAAATTGACATTTTTGACTTCACTAACTCACTATGCTTTCATTTACGTTTGAATATTATTTAAGATGTATATAACCACTTTTTCTTATTGTTTGTAGTTTATTTCAGGTAGTCTATACCATGAGCTTGAATCATATAAATCCTTCTATGAGCCCCAATCTACTCATTAATAATTGCACTGTCTTTGTAAGTTACTAGATCATGTGAATCTTACTTTCTTCACTGAAATGACTGGAATAATGGTACTCTCCCAGAAAGTACCTAAAGAGGCAATGTTTATAAACTGTCTGGCACTGTGCCTGGCCCCATGTACAGTAAACATTCAGACTTCTCCTTCCTTTCATTTGCTTGGAGCCAGACTGTGCAACCCTGTTTAGATTTTATCCTGAAATAAAATGCCCAAAACATCCATTTCCTTTTTCAACTAATCATTGAGTATAATGAGTAAATAGGGAACATAGGATCAGAATAAACAAAATTCCTGAAGATATTTGGTTTGTAGAATATCAGTAACAGAATCCAGAAATTAATTCTGAAGCTTTTAAATTCCTAATTCTTTAACTACATTCCACAAAATCCACATACGTGACAACCCACAGGGAGATTCAGGCTCACGAATAAGAATCTGTCGCTATATATTTAGATTTATACTGCCCCGGTGATCAAGTATTTGCAACTCCAAGGGCTGACATCTGTTCAGCTGTCTTAGCCAGGGACTTTTTTTATGCCCAGTTTTGATAGTGCCTTTTCTCTTTTACAACTAGTCAATTATTGTCATCACTCTTCCTCTCTACTTCCTCTTCCTGTATCTTTGTCTCTCCCCTTCCTCTTTCCCTTTCCTGGTTTCCTATTGGCTATCTTCCCTATATACTCTCTTGCCATTTATCATTTGGTAATTTGCCAATCACTCATTTCACGCTATCTTGTAATTATAATACTGCTCTCAATGTGTTCCCCAATTTTACTGTGAAAGTTAGGGATTACTTTTACATTAGATTTATATAATCCCACAGTCAGAGGTCATTCTTTGTTCTTGACATGAAGCTTCCCATGGTTTTCACAGATGATCATCTTCCTTGAGCCAGTACGAAACAAAGGTATTTTGTTATCCATGATGTCAGTTTGAACATTTTCAGAGAGGAACACTTCCTCACATTTGTATATGAATTATATTTATATAATTCTATTATCATATTTATATATAAACTAATTGCATTCTTGCTGACTGATCTCAGCTAACATACTGAAGGCCTTTTTCTCACGATGTTCTTTTCAATAAGTGAAAATATCAATCCGGTCCCTATGAAACACCTTCTACTGCAGAAACACCCTTGAAATTTTTTTGTCAGTTTCATCCATGAGTATAAGCTTTCTGTTTAAGCTTCCAGTTCTTCTAAGTTCCTAGACTTGGGCCCAGTCTCTATGTTCTGCCTCCTTATTCCACATATTGAAATAATAATTAATGTTTATCTATCAACTCATATGTTTAATGTTATTTAATCCCAGTTCTTTTCAGTGGTTCACCAAAGACACACAATTTCCCTACAGATGTAAAAGATTCACTATACATGCAGCAACTAGCTCATATGTAAATACAGAATATTGACTCATAGTCTACATCAGCCAGCCTTGGAAACCAAGCTCTTGTCTACAAGAACAGGACCAGCAAGCAAGACTGTTATTGGCAGATGACCCGTAACAGTTTCATCAAAGATTAAAACCTTGTTAAGATACAAGATGAGCTGGGCGGTGGTGGCACACGCCTTTAATCCCAGCACTCGGGAGGCAGAGGTGGGTGGATCTCTGTGAGTTCGAGGCCAGCCTGGTCTCCAAAGCGAGTTCCAGGAAAGGTGCAAAGCTACACAGAGAAACCCTATCTCAAAACCCCCCCCCAAAAAAAAGATGCAAGATGCTAAAGAAGAGGTGATACAACAGTACATTATAAAACATGATTTTAAGGGAGGTAAAAAAAAAAGGGGGGGTGTTCTGAAGGAAGTGAAACATTATACCTTCATAAAGCTCATAAAGGAGACAACACAATGGCTTCAGGAAGTCCCTGAAACTGACCAGATTTACCAGGCTTTTCCTTCTCCATGTGTATTTAAGCAGCAAGGACTGCAAAGAGAAACTCTCAGACAAGCTGAGTTGCCTCGAATAATAAGAGACTGAACAAACTATCTAAAAGAAAATCAGACCAACTGTGCTAGCTTGAAAGAACTTTCTTCTCCCAGTTGAGCTGCCTGCAGGTTGTACAGTGCCTTCCATGTTTCTAGCTTTCATGAGCCATGCTGGTGTAGGCTGTGCCTCCCTACTCCCTTAAAAAACTCAGTAGTTTACCAAGTTACAGTTTGGTAGTATCCATACTTTGGTCTGTCATCAATGCCCTGTATGGGGTGAGTAGACATTTGTTCATATTTCACTCCCTAGGAATAGTGTCACACAACAACAAATAATATTTGTAGAACATCAGATCATTATCGCTTATAACAATCTAGGAAGCCCAAACATGGCCTCTGTAACAACAGAACACAGAGAGTCAGGACTTCATTAATATCTGACAGCTTCCTTAATATTTGTCCTGCATCTTTGGAGACCAAAGAAAGCCATATATGCACCCCAACCAGTACCCGTGCACCTCCACTTCCAGGTCACTATCTCAAGCTTTCCTTGACCAACAGCCTCCACTTGGAGTGCATGTAGAGCCCTTGTTTATTCTACTACAAAGCTGGCTCCTTCCTTGCCTGACTGAGTCTGGACAACTCCAGGTGTGGTGGCTAAATGCCTTGCTTTAACATCTGTGAATAAGTATCTTTACTTGTCCTTTTGCTGGTTCTCATTATTTACATAGGTAAGAGTTCTGTGGAATAAAGAGACCATGCCACAAAGAGGAAGCAGATTCTTTTTTACATAGGGAAAATATCACAAGGACAAAAATAATTTTCTAAATAACACTGGGAAATACATAGAGACTTTTCTGGAAAGGTTAGGCACAGGCCTGATTTTCTTTCCAACAGACATTACTGCTTTGATACCGGTCACCGACAACCAGCCTTGGTTTCCGTTTGAGCTAGCACTCACCCTTCGAGATTTCATCTCAATCACTGCATGGTAAGGAGGATTTTCAGAGAAAATCCAACCGATTCCATAGTATTACTACATACTGCACATGAATCAATATCCATTTAATCCATTTCTTATCCCAGGAATTATTTTCTAAATGTAGCTTGAAGAGCTACTACCATCAATGATCTTCCAATCAGATGAAGTCAGAATCTCAACTTAACCACAGAAAAGAATTTGAAGATGAGTCAATATGAAGCATTTTAGAGTTTATTAAGTAGCGATAGATATAAATTATTGTACATGCTTTAGTTTCAAACTGGGGTGATCACAGAGAGAAGAGGGACTCTAAATGGCTTTAAACTGTTATACATATGATTGTGTGGCTTTTGAAATTATGTGGCTCAAAGGATGTCATTTACAAACAACTTCAAATACTAAGCCATGTTTAAAACTTAAGTTTTATGGCCCAGCTGTAACAATCCTGAGTGTATACCCAAACGACTCTATCCTACCGCAGAGATACTTACACATCCTTTTCACTGTTACTCTAATAATATTAGTTAAGAGATGGAATCAGCCTAGATGTCAATCAACTGATTAATGAATAATGAAAATATACACAATGGAATTTTCTTTAGCTGAAAAGAAAAATGAAGTTTTCAGGAAAATGGGTGGAACTGAAAAATATTACATCTAGTGAGGTAACATAGGCTCAGAAAAAGAAATGCCTCATGTTCTCTCCCAAAGGTAGATTTTATCTTTGATGTTTTAGACTTATATGTTTAACTTAGAGTGTCCATAGAGCCTAGGACATTAGTAAGTGGCCTTTAGAGGCAAGAGTTGGGGCTAAGGGCTTAATGAATGGGTGATTGTAGATACAGGTAATATGGAAGTAGAAGAGAAGAAATTCAAGAGGTGAAAAGTTTCAAGTGAAGATGGAGGGGTGAATGAGAAGGGCTGGGGGCAAGGTTAAGCAAAACTAAAGGTATATGGAAAATCCTCATGGAAACCTACTATTTTGTTATCTAATAAAAACATAATTTGGAAAAGAAATTGAATGAAGATACCCTCCATGGTAGATAATACAGAAGCTATAGGTTATTAAATGAAAATCCTAGAACCAGGTGTAGGATACCAAAACAATATAAAATAGAGGTTACTGCCATTGCTTTTGGTTGCCCAGCAGAACTAGGTGATAAGCTTCTTTTGATAAAGACAAAACAGAAAAATCAATTTAGACTTGATCTGGAAGCTCTTCTTTGTCTGACACCTTTCACAGTGCTAGAAATTCCTGGGCAAGCTGTTGGGGGAGAAGAGTTATCCATGGTCTTGCCCTCCTGGGAACCTTCTAGCTACAATACTGAACTGCCCAGCAAGATGCAGCCACTGGTACAGTGGGGCCTGACTGCTACGGAGTAATCAACTTATCTCTGATTGGATCTGAGGCCTGTCCCATGAGAGGGCATTCATGCCCTGCACTGAAAACTTCATTAAGAGCCCTTGGCTGCAGAATTTATAGGTCCTAGAGGGAAATATGCTACTACTGGTTTGCTAAATGTATATGGTGTCAAACAGCCTTCCAAACATTTGTGTTTATATCCAGAAATTAGTGCTGACTTCAGTATCTGTTAGAAAGGAAGAATTCCATTTACAGTTGACAATGGCTAATGCAGAGTCTCATTATTAGTCAAAGTGCTAAGAATAAGTGACTGCCAATTACTCAGTTCTAACTTCTGTGCTGGGCAGTTTTACGTCAACTTGACAAAAGCTAGAGTCATTTGGGAAGTGGGAACTTCAACTGAGAAAATGCCCACACCATGTTGGCTTGGGGGCCTATGGCACATTTTCTTAATCAGTTACTGATGGTGGAGGGCCCAGACAATTCAGGCTGGTACCACCGCTGAGGAAGTGGTCCCAGAGTGTATAAGAAAGCAGGCTGAACAAACCTTAGGGAACAAGTCAGTAAGCAACATTTCTTCATGACCTCTGCATCAGCTCCTGCCTCCATGCACTTGCCCTGTTTGAGTTCCTACCCTGAATTCTCTCAGTGATGGACTGTGATAGAGAACTATAAATTAAAATAAACCCTTTCCACCCCAAGTTGCTTTTGATCACAATCATAATGTTTTAGCATAGTAGTAGAAACCCTGAGACATCTCCTTCAAGGTTCAGAGAACATCATGGAAGAAGGAGTTAAAAAAAATCCCAGGGTGTTATGATATGTCTTCTGGACCAAAGATGGCTTTTGCAACCATATCTCACAGCAGCAGTGGTTATCTGCATAAGACCTGCGTAAGACCAAAACCATCTAAACTCTATCATGGATAGAGTGAGACTCAGGAGGCCCCACCCTTTTCTGAGGAGCTACAGGCAGTAAATGACTGCTCAGGGAAGGCTAGACATATTCTTGGGCTATATCCACAGATGAGTTATCATCACTTAAGTAAATAACCTCATACCCATGCTCATGCAAGTAATTCTAATTAAATGCCCACACGAGAGACAGAGAGAGAGAAAGAGGATGCTGCATGGCATGAAAGCAGGAGAGGTACTTCGTGGGAAGAACTTCAATGGGAGAAGACAGGAGATAAACCAGAATAATGGAATCAGAACAAAAGCGTTTTGTGTGTGTGTGTGTGTGTGTGTGTGTGTGTGTGTGTGTGTG
>CABHPH010160958.1:13083-42215 GCA_902168325.1 Peromyscus nudipes
GCACACGCACACGCACACGCAAAACGCTTTTGTTCTGATTCCATTATTCTGGTTTATCTCCTGTCTTCTCCCATTGAAGGAATGCACTCACACACACTCACAGAAGGGGTTGTAAGGTAAGGTGTCTTATGAGGTATGATGTTTGTTCAAGTGATGAGGAGAACTGATAAAATTAACTCAAAGGTCATACCTGTAAGCCCTGAGCATGGTCCACTTGAGGCTTTTAACACTCTGATTTGAGATATGTCTTAGAAAACCGAATTTGCAGCTTGGCCGTGGTGGTACTCGCCTCTTAGTCCATCACTCAGGAGGCTGAAGCAGGTGGATTTCTGTGAATTCGAGGCCAGCCTGGTCTACAGAGTAAGTTTCAGGACAGCCAGGGCTACACAGAGAAACCCTGCCTCAAAAATAAATATAAATAAGCAAATAAATAAATGAATGAATGAATGAAAAGAGAATTAGTATTTGTAAGGAATCTTGACTTTTCAGTTTTATTGAAGTTCTTGAATTGCAGCCAGCAACAAGCTAGCTCCTGAGGTAATAGGTTTCTTTCCCTTCCCAAGACATCTTAGTTGGTTTTTTATGTTTTTTTTTTTTGTATTATGCCTCAAATAATGATATGACCTTAAAAGTGAAATTTAACTTCATGGGGTCAGAAATGAAGCTCGGGGGTATAATACTTGCCTAGCGTGTGCAACGCCCTGGGTTTGAATACTATAACTCCTCAAAACAGAAGAAACTGGAAATAATTTTATGATGCTGATTAAACTCACACAATATGTCAAGGGCAGGGTAGGGGAGTAGAGAAATAGATACATATAAACACTAAAGACATAGTTTTCATTACTTAAAGCTAAAATATTGATGTCACACATATAGAGATGAGGGGATGGTGATGGGAAGTTGATGAGAAATGCCTTATTCAAAGTATGCTGAGATAGACAGGGTACGGCTAAGATAGACAGGGTAGGGCTAAAACTGCTTACCTTTATCTTCAGTCTTTATAAGAACAACTAGACATACCAAGGCCCTGTAGCTCTCGGGAAAGCTCTGGTTAAATAGATATTAATAGAAATAAATGAGAACATGCTCGTTCTTCCCATTCTGCAACTTATAGCCATCATGTTTTATCAGCAGTTTAATGTACTACATGCTTAACATTGTAGGAGGGAGACACAATTATTAGTTGCCATTCTCATTGGTACGAACAAATCCCTGACAAGAAGCAACTACAGGCAGGAAGGACTGGCTTGGTTTACAGTTTTAAAAAGGGTTCAGTCCATCATGGCATGGTTGTAGGAACTTGAGGCAACTGGTCATTGCATTATAATCCAGAAGCAGAGAGTTGAATGCTGGTGTTTAGCTCATTTTCTTTTTTTCATGAGATCCAGGACCCCAGCCCAAGAAATGATGCTGCCCATATTTTATGTGGATGTTTCCCTCCCAATTAATCCAGTCTAGAAACTCCCTCACATAAATACCCAGAAGTTTCTTATTGTGGTGACTCTAAATCTCATCAAGTTGATAGTCATGGTTACCCATTACAATGCTCTATTTTATTTAACTATCATGCAGTATAACTTCCATGAGGCTGCTACTGTTATTTATTCCCATTGGAATAAAAAGTTGGAGGCTGAAAAAGGATACTGAATTTGCTCAAGGTTGTGGTTTTGAACTCATGTCTAACCACAGGGCATGCACCACACCTGCTCGCTTGGAGATCAGGGTGCTGTAAGGTGCAGCTGCTGTATACAAATGGAGCCTTTGTGTGGATGGAAGCATAGCTGTGAGGACTGACATAAAACCAAGATGACTGAGTCTTCAGTAACACCTGTCTGGAAAACAGTAAAATAAACAGTAAAGTCCATGCTGACTTCTATCCATGTTTAAAAAAGTCTTGAGTATTTAAATCATTGTTCCAGAGACATAACTTATAGAAGATGTATTTGCATGAAGAATAGGAACCAGCTGCTGATTCTTTTTTTGTCTTTGGATTTTTGCCTCCCTCACTAAGCAGCAGGCACTCTGAATTCTGGCAATGATGGAACTGAAGCACGGCAGATAAGAAGCAATGCATTGTTTGTTGACAATAGTTACCTCACATACTTTGCAGTGATGGAGGCAGAAAGTAGTGAAGTGACTGCCAGTTTTCGTAAACTAAATCAGAAGCCGAATAAAGAAGAGAACTCAGCCCATCCATATTGTCAGGCTGGCTTCGGGTTTCCTAGGAGACACAGTCAACCTGACAGCAGATAACAGAATAAGTCAGAAGAGAAATATTAAGTGACATAATTTCAAATAACTTTTAAATTTAAAGGGGAATTATCAGAAATTAATCTTGTGGCAGAAAAAATTAAAATTATTAAAACAGAGTAGCTTTTATCTATCTACTAAAGAAAACTTTAGCTGCCAGCTGTGCTTTGATATAATTTCATATTTGACTTTTGGTTTCTTAATGGAATAAAATTATGATTTCAGTCACAACAATATGCAGAAAAGATAATTAGGAAAGATGAGTGTAAAAACAGTATCAGGTATGCAAATAATATAACCTGATAAAGTTTTCATAAGATGGCATAGAAGATTTACATGGAGGCAAATTTTGGTTGTAACTTCTTCAATGTGCAAGCTACAGCTCAGTTTGGAACAAGATAAGCTATAAACTGTCCAGTGTTGAACATTAGAAAATGCCTCCCAGGAAGTCTCCACTCACTCCTTAATCATTTGCATTCCCACTCAACTCTTCAAGTAGTGCAAATTTGCAGTTAGAAAGTTAGCAAAGATTCTGAGGACAAAATAGTCTTCCATAGTCTGTGCCCCCAGAAGCCTGAGCACTTAGGAATTACATCACCCTTGGAGCTCTAAACTGTAAGTCTCCACAGTAACAGATGTCCTTAATAACTTTTGTCTGTAAACACATGCAACAAGTGTGGGAACATCTCAGCCCCTGGTGGATCCCTGATATAACTTCTGGGAAATGAAACCAAGATGCAATTATTAAATAGGAACTTATCAAATTATATTGCAATTTAATTGGGAAGAAACTAGTTGGCTTGAATTGTTAGGCCCAGATTCTACCCAAGCATAGGACAAGAGAGAAGATGTCCTTTGAGCCAGTGTGAATAATCAAAATTGATTGTTTCCATGGACACAGATGACTTTGGAAGCTGAAAATTAAGCAATCAACCAGTTCCTCATATTCCACTAAGATGACTGTCTGATGCTTACATTGGTCTTCTCAGGGACTAGCCAGGACAGGGCAAGCATGGTAGCCAAGTTTTTCTCAATGGAAATGAATACGTTATATTCTGGTAAGTTTTGTTGATATAAACTATGGGGTTCATGACTGGACTGTTAACACCATATTTTCAGGCTATGGAGCTAAGAGCTACATGTTGGGTAGAGTTGAAATCACTGATTTAAGAGTCATCATAGTGCTCTTAAGGGATGCGGGACTCTCTAGGTGACCCCTGACCCACTGCAAGTGCCACTAGGTTATTAGCTTGCCTCTGTGTCTATTTTGAAAGTAGAAGAGGAATTTAGGCAAATACTGCAGTTCCAGCTACTCAGGAAGCAGAGGCAAGGGGATTACTGAATCCTGGGAGTTTGGGGCAAGCCTGGCAGCATATTGAAATTTGACTCTTAAAAACAAAAGCAAATCAAAGAAACTAAATTAAAAAGAGGAATATTGTATGGTGTGGGATGACTCATCCCTAGCAGGCGTGAGGCCCAGCCAAGTAAAAAAGATACTTTCTGAGAGCCAGCCTGCATCTGCCTAAGGGCCTTAGCAACAGCAGCTGAAACATGATCTGGAGATGGCCTGGACCAATGAGAGACAGCCATGTCACACTAGCTGATGCATATTCATCAGACCTCCCCCCATGGGGGGGGGGTGGAGGGTATATAAGGCTTGCCTCTACCTGAATAAACTGAGCTTGTTGTTTCGACATTCTCCCAGAGTCTGTGTCATTGACTCTGTGCCTACTTGGCCCCCACCCCCAAAGGGAACAACAGCAAGGACCCTGCTACATCTGGTACCGAAACCCAGGACATTTGGTACTTGAACAGGGTCTGTTTGTCTCCCTTTACCCACGTGCAGCACTGGTTGAGCAGCCCCCTTGAGCAGTATTTTTTGGTGAGTAGGCCCCTCTACATTGGTTGTGTAAATTTGGTCCCTTCAGCAGGTAAATGCTGGGACCCCCACTTTCTTCTTTTGTTTGTCTTGTCTGTGAATCTGTTTGTATGGTAGGGTGGCATATACTTTTGTTCAGGCTTGCCTGGTGTTTCCATATAAGGGCTGGACCCTCAGGAAACAGAGCCACAGTCACTGTTGTTTATCCCACCTTCTAACACTATGGGAAATTCCCTCCCTCACCGTAAAGAGGCCCCTACTGGAGCCCTTAAGTCCTTCCTAACCAGCCAGGGGCTCTGGGCTACAACATCAGAACTAGAAAGGTTTTGGGTGGAGGCTATGGAACTTGCTCCATGGATCTCTTCAGAGAACATTTGGGAACCTGATCTTTGGATGAGAGTTCTGTTCCTGGCCAGAAAAAAGGAAGTGGCCTCAGGAGTAACCCTCCAGTTGCTTTTTATACCCATTTTGTTGACTATAATTGCTGGCCTAAAGTCATCCTCTACTGAGGAGGTCATTAAAGCCCACAACAAACACTGTCAGAAGCAATGTAACACCAACTTATCTATAGCCTTCTTTCCATCCATGACTGTTATTCCTCTGCCTCTGCTGGCAAGGAGAGGAAAGAAAACAGGCATAAAGTGAAGGAAAGGGATGGAAAGAGAGAGGAAATGCTTGTTGCAGCAGCATCTAAGCCTATACCAGCAGCCCCTCTCTCTGTTCCCCCCATGCCTCGAGTGGCAACCCCCTCACTGCAGTATCCACAGAGTGATTTGACTGGCTATCTGCCTGCTGAGACAGCTGCTCTGCATACCTCCCAGCCTGTTCCACCTATGGTGCCACACATGCCAACCATGGCATTTCCAGTTAATGTGGGCCCCAGTGCAGCTAACCAACCATGGATACCTACCCCTCTTGCAGACCTGTCTTTGGTCCATAAGGCTGCTAATGAATCAGGTCCTGACTCACTGTATTTTGAGCAAGTCTTACGGCAATGGGCAATGCATTTACAGACTTATTATGACTGGCACCATTTGATGAAGGCTGTGTTGGAGCCTGTGGTCTTCCTTAACTGGCATACTGCCTATGATGACCAGGCCGAGGTTCAGGCTTGTTTTAATATACAGTACAACATCGCTGTTTCTCTTGAGATGCTCACAGGCCGAGGACCATATGTTAACCCTGACACACAAGACCAAATTGGACAACACACTTATTTACTTGCCTTGGGAGACACCATTGCCCTTGGTGCATTGAAGGGATCCCATCACCCTTTAGTGGCAACACACAGCTCCCCTATTAACCCAGGGGCGAGGGTATGCTTGCATTTTCCCCCAGAATACCACCACACTGATATGGATACCCTCCAGAGATGTGCGTCTGGCAACAGACCAAGAGACTTTGGACAAAGAAGAAGCTTCAGAAGGGTAATGTATGATTTGCCCTGCTACTGTGGTATTAGTAAAGGTCATGTCATCACTGGCATGCTACCCTAGATATAAAGCAATTGCCTCACCCCCTACAAGGTCGATTATACATCACCAGAAGGACTTTGATTGGCGCAATAAAAATGACTAGGGTCCCATCCGTATCCTTGAGACTGAAATTTTGAATAATCCTTCTCTTGTTTAAATATCTTCTGCAACAGGTTCACCAACAGAAGGTGGCCACAAAGGCGACCTTATAGGTTTTATTGGCTCTCAGACACCTAGATTATTGATTGGCTCACTGAGATACAGAAGGCTACTGCCTAAAGCCCCCACCCAGACAGCTCTCCAGGATTGATGCTCTTCGAGGGCTGGTAGTCAATGACAGATATGAGCTTGTTTGGCAAGCCAATCTAAGACAGGCACAGTCCATTATGCTGAGCTTTCCTGAGGTGGGGTCAACAAGGTTAGGGCAATGCACCCTAGCTCCCACTGAGCATGTCCTATAAAATAATAAAAAGGGTGGATATGTGGGATGACTCATCCCTAGCAGGCTTGAGGCCCAGTCAAGGAAAAGGGTAACTTTCTGAGAGCCAGTCTGGGTCTGCCTAAGAGCCTTAGCAACAGCAGCTGAAACACGATCTGGAGATGACCTGGACCAATAAGAGACAGCCATGTCACACTAGCCGATGCATATTCATCAGACCTCCCCCCATCGGGGGGGGGGGGGGGGGGGGGAGGGTATATAAGGCTTGCCTCAACCTGAATAAACTGAGCTTGTTGTTTCGACATTCTCCTGGAGTCTGTGTGCTGTTGACTCTGTGCCTACTTGGCCCTCACCCCCAAAGGGAACAACAGCAAGGACCCTGCTATAGTATGGGATAAGGAACTTTGTAAGATGCACAATTAAGAAAAGGACTATTAAAAACCTTCAGATGGTGTAAAGATGAAGCTGAATATCTCCTTCTCTGCCACTGGCTGTCAGAAACTCATCCAAGTGGACGATGAACGCAGACTTTGTACGTTCTATGAGAAGCGCATGGCCACAGAAGTAGCTGTTGATGCTCTGGGTGAAGAGTGGAAGGGTTATGTGGTCCGAATCAGTGGCAAGAAGGACAAACAAGGTTTTTCCATGAAGTAAGGCATTTTGACCCATGGCAGAGTGTGTCTGCTGTTGAATAAAGGGCATTCTTGTCATAGAGTAAGGAGAACGGGAGAGAGGAAGCACAAGTCTGTTCGAGGATGCATCTTGAATGCCAAACTCAGTCTAAAAAAAGGAGAGAAGGATATTCCAGAACTGACAGATACTACTGTGCCTTGTCAGTTGGGACCTAAAAGAACTAGCAGAATCCAAAAGCTTTTTAATCTCTCTAAAGAAGATGATGTCTGCCATTATGGGGTCAGAAAGCCTCTAAACAAAGAAGGTAAGAAGCCCAGGACCAAAGCATCCAAAATTCAGCTTCTTGTTACTCCATGTGTCCTGCAACACAAACGCTGTCAAAACAACAAACAAACAAAAACAAGGAGGAGGCTGCAGAATATGCTGAACTTTTGGCCAAGAGAATGAAGGAAGCCAAAGAAAAGTGCCAGAAACAGATCGCCAAGAGACGTAGGTTGTCCTCTCTGAGAGCTTCTATTTCTAAGTCTGAGTCCAAACAAAAATAAGTCTTTAAGGGTAACAAATAAATGATCATACCTTAACAACAACAAAAAAAGACCCTTTCACAGAAAGAGCTATTTCAATTCTAAGGTACACTTTGCCTCATCATTTTAGAATCTAAACAATATTATTGAAAATAGATTCTTCTCCTGTACTATACATCCTGACCACAGTTCCCCTCCCTCCACCCCTCCAAGCCTCCCTGCAACCACCCCTCTCCCCCAAATCTTCTCCCCCTCCTATTCTTTCAAGCAATCATTTGCCAAAAAAACCCCACCATCATCATCACCATCAGATTATTTTCTTAACCATTTTCCCTATCAGCTTCTAAAACATGCTAGAGCTTAAGACTCATTGAAGTCTGGTGCTGTACCAAAATAAAGTTTCAGGATTTGCCATATTTTGGATTCATTTCCAAAGCCTAGATTTATAATTTTCATTATTATAACTTGTGAATTATTAATAGATTAGCTTATTTTAACAAAGTATTTTTCCTTTCATCTACATGTTTTTTTTAAAGCTTCTATCATAGAGGGTGCAAAAGATGCAGAGTACATGCCTTCCTCTTAGAACAAAAGGCCACCTACCTGCAAAAACGTCACATTTGTGTGATAAATTAATCCTTATTAAGTTGTACTTAATTTTAGTCTCAACTCTAATTTTGCCATTTCTAGTTCCTTATAATTTAACAGGATATTTTTACCTTTAAATAACAGATAAGAAGTTCTTATATCTTTGGTACATCCTAAACAAACAGAAAGGCTCTTGTTAATATGCCCAGAGCCTTGTTAGACTAGAAGATGAAAACCCAAGTAATTATGGTGCACAATCCAAAGCTGTGCTAAGTCAATGCTACAAACTGAGGCCGATGGACAAATACAGTCAACCTATTTTGTATGCCCTTTTGGAAAGTCATACCTCAATGTATTTCAAATGCCTTGGATGTTTTTCCTGTACATGTATGCTGACTAGGAATTAGGACCACTGGATGCCTGTGCCACCACACAAATTCCTTCTATGTCTTCAGACTCTAAATCAGAGTACATTCTAATGAACAAGGATAAATTTGATAGTCAGAACCTGAAAAGAAAATATCCTGTGTCTTTTGTGATGTGCCTTGGCCACAGTACTGCTCTACGCCCTGGAGCAGAGGTCTCTTCATGGTGCTTTTGACTACAGTGCTGTTCTCCATAGTGGCCTGCTCTTTCACAGCCTTTCTAAGTAGTCAGAGGTCACCTATATTCAAGGCTTCACATTCCTTTGTCATGATCCAAATCTACAAAATCAGCCTCACCCACTTGGACAGATTCTTGAGATCCTTAGAAGGTAAAGACATCCTAGATGACTTCTAATTCTCTGTTCCCCCAACTTATCCTAGTTCCAATAGGCTTCAGCCCTCATCCATATCTTAAGGACCCTGGCAGTCCTTCTCTCATATGCACCCATTTAGAGATTATCTTTAGGAAATAAATATTTCCTGCTACTAGAGAAACCTGTAGCTAATGGGGACTTGGGCATTATCAGAATGATGTCTTCTTCCCTATGTCTGACTGCTAAAAGCTCAAGATACCTCACCATCTCCTTTAATCTAACTTAACAGTATATATGCCTTGTGCCAACTACTTGTTTTCCCCATGAGGAAAATACCCACATTTGGTCACTGACAAAATGATGGGTTCATGATACCATTGCCTGTAGATCACACAGATCTTCTCCTCAAACCTTCTTTCCCAGTCATCTTATTAATCTCAGCCCCCAACCCAACAGGAATTCTCTGGGAAACCACAAGCCAAACATGCTAGAGAGGCAAGTAGACCAGCAAAGCAGGTAGTTGGGCTTCAGAACTCTCCTTTCTCCTCTCCTTGAAGTCCAATTTCTTGTTTCATTCCCAGTTCTATATCGGAACACCTATTGTCTACTCTCATCACCCTCTGGCCTATTGCCAGAGGAATAATCAGCTCTTATTTGAATGCTCTGCTTTCCTTCTTCCTGTGCTCCTACTCAGATCACTCCTCAGCCCATCCTCTTCCTTAAGTATGAGATCTCAACACCAAGAAACACATTTTACTGGAATCCAAAAATGACCACACCTAGGTTCCCAAAAGAATTTCCTACCAGGCAACACACAACCACCACACTCTCCTAAGAACCAGGGATGGCAACAGAAACCATGGTACAAAACACCCTCACAACAAGAAAGATGAGATATCTGCATTGAGAATTGCAATCACCCCAAACCCAGATGCCTAAATGACAGCTAAAAAACACAATCAGTAACAGCCATGAAAACACTTCACCACTGGAGCCAGTCAACCCTGTCACAGTAGGCCCTGTGTATTGGAGCATACCTGACACAGAAGACAGAGACCCTAAAATAGCCTTTGTGAATATGATAGAGGTCCTTAAAAAGAAAATTAATAAATCCCTTGATGAAAACACAAAAGTGGGAGGAAATGAATAAAATTATTCAATACCCAAAAGTGGAAATATAATCACTACCAAACAAACAAACAAACAAAAACCCAAACTAAAGGAAATTTGGAAATAGAAAATTTAGGAACTCAAACAGGAATCACCCCAGAGGCAAACCTCACTAATAGAATACAAGAGATAGAAGAGAGAATCTCACACATTGAGAACATGATAGAAGAAATGGATACCTCAGTCAAAGAAAATGTTAAACCTAAAATAAAGTACTGGCATGAAATATCCAGACATCTGCTGTGAGATGTTCTGTATGTCAAATGTGTTGCTCTGATTGGTTAATAAATAAAACACTGACTGGCCAGTAGCCAGGCAGGAGGAAGTACAGGCGGGACAAGGAGGAGAAGAATTCTGGGAAGTGGAAGGCTGAGTCGGAGAGACACTGCCAGCCACTGCCATGACAAGCAACATGTGAAGATGCTGGTAAGCCACGAGCCACGTGGCAAGGTATAGATTTATAGAAATGGATTAATTTAAGATATAAGGACAGTTAGCAAGAAGCCTGCCACGGCCATACAGTTTGTAAGCAATATAAGTCTCTGTGTTCACTTGGTTGTGTCTGAGTAGCTGTGGGACTGGCGGGTGACAGAGATTTGTCCTGACTGTGGGCCAGGCAGAAAAACTCTAACTACAGACATCTGGGACTCCATGAAAAAACCAATAACAATAATAGGAATAGAAGAAGGAAAAAAAAAAAACAAGGTCAAAGGCACAGAAAATAATTTCAACAAAATTATAGAACAAAAATTCCCTAATCTAAAAAGGAGATGCCTATCAAGGTACAAGAAGCATACAGAATACCAAATAGACTGGATTGGAAAAGAAAGTCCCCTTGACATGTAATCAAAACATGAAACTGCCGGGCGGTGGTGGCGCACGCCTTTAATCCCAGCACTCGGGAGGCAGAGGCAGGCGGATCTCTGTGAGTTTGAGGCCAGCCTGGGCTACAGAGTGAGTTCCAGGAAAGGCGCAAAGCTACACAGAGAAACCCTGTCTCGAAAAACCAAAAAAAGAAAAAAAAAACCAAAAAAAACATGAAACCTACAGAACAAAGAAAGAATATTAGAACTGCAAGGGGAAAAGAGGAAATAACATATCAAAGCAATCCTTTTTCTGACACCTGATTCTCAGTGGAGACTCTAAATGCCAGAAGAGCCTACAGACTCTAAGAGACCACAGAAGCCAGCCCAGACTACTATGCCCAGCAAACTTTCAATCACAAAAGATGGAGAAAATAAGATACTTCATGACAAAACCAAATTTAAGCAACATCTGCTGTATACAAACCCAGCATTATAGAAGCCACAAGAAGAAAAACTCCAAACTAAAGGGGCTAACCACACCCAAGAAAACACAAAGAATGAATAGTTACAGATCAGTAAATCAAAAGAAGGAAAGCACACACACCACCATCACCACCACCACCACCACCACCACCACCACCACCACTGCAACAACAACAACAACAACAACAACAAAATAATGAGAATTAACAAACACTGATCATTGATATCTTTGAACATCAATGGTTTCAATTCCCAAATAAAATACAGACTAAAAGAGTGGATATAAAAATAGGATCCATCCCTTTGCTGCATCCAAGATACACACTTTAACATCAAGAATAGGTATCTTACAAGAGTAAAAGGATAGAAAAAGATTTTCCAAGCAAATGGACCTAAGAAGCAAGGATGTATTCATTTTAATATCTGACAAAATAGATTTCAAACCAGAACTAATCAGAAGAGATAGGGAAGGATGTTGTGGGGATTCTGCCATTCAGTCTAGTGACCAATAGAGTGGAGCAGGTTGGTCTGATGGGTGTGGTCTTCTCTGAAGGTACACGACCCTTTAAGAATTGGAGGAGAAGGGTTGTGTGCCCTTTTTTTTGGACAGGGGACGAAGAAGTAGTGGAGCCACTTTGTTCTGTATTTGTGATCGTGAGTGCATTGTATTGATTTCATCCGTTAATAAATCTGTCCTGATCCAAAACTTTCATGGCCTGCTCCCATAGAAGGATACTACATACTCATCGATGGAAAAATCCATCAAAAGACATTGCAATTCTTAACAGTGATACACCAAACACAAGGGCACCCTAGTTTGTAAAAAACAAACAAAACAAAATCATTACTACAGCTTAAATCACATATTAACCCTCACACATTGATAGTGGAAGATTTCAATAACCCATTCTTACCAGGAGATAGGCTTTCCAGATAGAAATTAAACAGAGAAATTCTGGAGCTAACTGACATGATAAACCAAATGAACCTAGCATATTTATAGAACATTTCACTTAAGCACAAAAGAATACATTTTTTTTCTCAGCACCTCATGGAACTTTCTCAAAAATGAACTGCATACTTTGAAAAACAGCAAGTCTCAACAGATACAAGAAAACTGAAATAATGCCCTACATACTACCTGGTTACCATTGATTAAAGGCAGATATCAACAATAGGTAGCTTACAAACTTATGGAAATTGAATAACTCTAATGAGTGAAAAGTGTGTCAAGACAGAAATTAAGAAATAAATAAGACTTCCTAGAATGGAATGAAAATAAATATACAACATACCTGAAGTTATGGTACACAATGAAGGCAATTCTAATTGGCAAGTTCTTAACAATAAATGTCTACATTTTAAAAACATGGACAGGCTTTCTAGCCCCAGGCCATGAGAACTCCAGCAACACCTCCAGAGCAACCAGGAGCCCCGCGCTCTTATGATCTCTTAGTGATGAGGAAGCATGGTCTTGGCAAGCCCGAGACAGACTGAGTGGGACAAGGAGACCCACCTGCAGGCCTGGAGCAGTCTGCCTCCAGGAGAAAACATGGGCTCACCTGGCACCTTGCAGTGCCAGGCAGATGGGCAGTACTATGTCCTATGGTGAGCAAATGTAAGGTGTGTTATGGGAGAGAGACGGCGGTGGAGGGGGGTGGGGAATGCTTCATGTCCTGTGAACAGAGGCATATCTGAAGAGGGGAGAGATGAGAAGTGGACTGAAGTGGATGGCTTGATTGCCACCCAGTGCCATGGTGATGTGTGGTGGGCCCAGGCTGCTGCTGGGGCCCATTCCGGGGTTCATGACTCTCATGCAGCTGAAGTCTCTGTTGATATCCGTGGCTCCTGATGCTACCAAATGCCAAGAGGATAGGGCTGTACAGAATTGTCCCCGCCGCTCACTGGCTGCAACACTAGGGAGAACTGGTCCCGTCCTTCTCCAGTGAAGCACTCAGGAGAGAGAGTCCTACACCTCACCTGGGCAGCACAACAGAGCTGACCCTGTTCACAGGGGCATAGGCAAGCTGGCCCTGAGGGCGTGAGAATGGAAGGGCAGGCTGTGCCCCTCTGTATGCCATGTGGCAGCATGGGTGAGGAAAAGATGCTCCTCTCCCCACACCGCTCACCATTGACAGCAGGTGGGAGAACCTGACCCAACCCCTTACCAGGGGCAGTACTCAGGAGAACAGGCCCTGAACCTCATCTGGGCAGCACGGTAGAGTTGACCCTGTAGATAGGGGCGTGTGTAAGCCAGCTCCGAGAGTGTGAGAAGGGCATAGCTGGTACTGCCTCCCTAATCTGCGGCATGGTGGTGGGAGCAAGGGAAAGATGCCCTCCCCCTTACCCTTACCATGCCCAGCTGGCAAGGAAGCTGACTCCCCCTTTACCAGCTGCAACACTCGGGAGAGTGGGCCCTGTACCTCGTCTGGGCAACAGAATGAAGCTGACCCTGTTTATGGGGGGCAGGTGAGCTGGCCCCTAGACCATGAGCATGAGGAATCTGGCCCCACCCCTCATCTGCCATATGGCGGCATGTGTGAGGAAGAGATGCCCCTACCCCTCTATGCCTGAGGCAGGTGGGAGAGCTCGCGTCATAAGAGGGGGAGACCTGCCCCTGCCCCTCACCGGCTAGCTGCAACACTCAGGAAAGTAGACCCTGCTCCTCACCTGGGTAGTACAGTAGAGCTGACCCTATTGAAAGGGGTATAGGTGAACCAGCCCGAGAACATGAGCATGGGAGATCTGACCCTGTCCCTCATCTGCCTTGTGGTGGTGTGGATGGGGAAGAGATATCCTTCTCCCCCTTGCATTCTGTGGCAGGTGGGAGAGATGGCAGTAAGCCCTTAAGAGTCGGAGAGTTGTCCCTGCCCCTCACCAGCTTCAGCACTTGGCAGAGTGGCCCCTGCACCTCGCCTGGGCAACACAGTAGAGCTGGCCCTGGTGGTCCTGGTGTGGGAGAGTGGATCCTGAGGGCATGAAAGCAGGAGAACTGGCTCCACCCCTTGCTCATTGCTGTAAGGGGTGAACTAGCTAGGGGAATGCTACAGAGCTCACCTTGGTGGTGAGGAAGGCGGTGTGTGTGTGTGTGTGTGTGTGAGAGAGAGAGAGAGAGAGAGAGAGAGAGAGAGAGAGATATGGAGGGCTGACCAACCCTGCAACTACCCAGGCCCAGAACCAGGGTTATGAATTGGCCCATCCTAAAATCCACCTCGTTTACGATCTTGGGAGCACATGAAGGGGCCCGTCCTGCAGACCCAAAGCTGTAGGATTTCCACAACAAGGGCAACAGCAGAATAACCAAGAGGACTTCCAGTGAAGGCCTAGCATCAATAGTATGGCAGAAACCGGGGGCTTCTCACCAGACTAATGACTCTTTGCAATGAACACTTGCAACTAAAGATGTATGGACAAAAGGGTTTACTGCGTGACTCACTGTGTCATAATACAGCTTCCATGATGAGATTTGTCCTCTTTTTTTTTCTTTTCTCCTTTTTTCTCTTAAATTTTATTCGATTTGGGTCGGGGGTTGCAAGGGCAGAGGGCAGATATGAAGGGACAGTGAAATGAATGAGATAAAAATGCTGACGTGAAAGACACAAATAATAAATAAAAAGAAAGCTTAAAGTGGAGAGATCTCACACTAGGAACTTAACAGCACACATGAAAGTTCTTGAATATAAAGAAGAAGTCACATTCAAAAGGAGCAGATGGCAAGAAATAATAAAACTCAGAGCTGAAATCAATAAAATAGGAACGAACAATAAAAACACAATCAATGAAACAAAGAATTGGTTCTTTGAGAAAATCAATTAAGATTGATGAACCATTATCCATTTTAACTAAAAGATGAAAAGAATATACAAATTAAGAAAATTAAAAATGAAAAGGGAACATAACAACCTACACCAAGGAAATCCAGAGAATCCTAAGGATATACTTAAAAAAATCTGTTCTCCACCAAATCTGAAAATCTAAAAGAAATGTACAATTTTCCCGATAGAGACCACTAACTAAAGTTAAATCAAGATCAGATAAACAGTTTAAATAGACCTATAACCCCTAGTGAAATATAGTAAAATAGAAGCAGTCGTTAAAAGGATTGCAACCAAAACAAGCTCATATCAGATGGTTTTAGCAAAGAATTCTACCTGACTTTCAAACAAGAGTTAATGCCAATACTCAAATTATTCCACAAAATAGAAGTGGAAGGAACATTGCCCAATTTGTTTTGAGACTACAGTTACTCTGATACCCAAACCACACAAAGATTCAATAAGGAAAGAGAATTAAAGACATAGATGCAAACATTCTCAATAAAATACTTGCAAACCAAATTCAAGAACACATCAAAAAGATCATCCACCATGATGAAGTAGGCTTCATCCCAGAGATGCAGGGATGGTTCAACATATGTAAAGCCACAAATCTAATCCACCAAATAAACAACCTGTAAGACAAAAATTAAACAATCATCTCATTAGATGCAGAAAGTGCCTTTGGCAAACTCCAACCCCCTTTCTTGTAAAAGTCCTGGAGAGATTAGGGATATGAAGAACATACTTCAACATAATAAAGGCAGTTTATAGCAAGCATATAGCCAACATCACCTTAAATGGAGAGAAACTCAGGTCAATTTCACTAAAATGAGAAAGAGGACAAGGTTGTCCACTCTCTCCAGACCTGTTCAATATGGGACTTGAAGACTTAATTAGAGCAATAAGACAACTGAAGCAGATCAAGGGGACACAAATTGGAAAGGAGGAAGTCAAAGTATCTTTATTTGCACATGATATGATAGTATTCATAAATGACATTGACAATTCCCCTGGGAAACTCCTACAGCTGATAAACATCTGCAGCAAATTCGCTGAATACAAAATTAACTCACAAAAGTCAGTAGCACTCCTGTATATAAACAACAAATGGTCTGAGAAAGAAAACAGTGAAACAAAGACTCAGACATAAATCCACACACCTGAAGACACCCAATTTTTGATGAAGAAGCCAGAAATACATACTTGAAAAAAGGCAACACCTTCTCCATTGGTGTTGGTTAAACTGAATGGTTGTATGTAGAAGAATAGAAATAGACACATACTTATCACCCTGCCCAGAACTCAAGTGTAAATGGGTCAAAGACCTCAATATAAAACTAAGTACACTGAACCAGATAAAAGGGGAAGTGTGTGAAAGCTTGGAATTCATTGGCACAAGCAAAGACTTTCTAAACAGAACACTGTTTGCACAGGCACTAAGGTCAACAATTAATAAATAGGATCTTATGAAATTGAAAGGCTTCTGAATGGCAAAGGGCACATCATTCAGGCAAAGCAGCAGCCTACACAATGGGGAAGATTTTTAAAGATGACACATCCAGCAGAGGGCAAATATCCAAAATATATAAAGAACTCAAAAAGGAGATATCAAGAAAACAAATAACTTAATTTAAAAAATGGGTTACAGATCTAGACAGCGAGTTCTCAAAAGACCAACTCAAATGGCTGAGAAACAAAGAAATGTTCAATACACTTAGCCTTCAGGGAAATGTAAATCAAAACTTCTTTCATAGTTTCATCTTATGCCAGTCAAGATGGCTAAAATAAATAAAACAAGTGACAACTCATGCTCACAAGGATGTGGAGTAAGGGGAATTCTCATTCATTGCTGGTAGGAACACAAACATGTACAGCCACTTTGGAAATCAATGTGACAGTTCCTTAGGAAGATAGGAATTGATCTACTTCAAGATCCAACTATAGAACTCTTGGATATGTTCCCAAAGGATGCTTCACCCCACCACATAGACACTTGCTCAACTGTGTGATTGCTGCTATATTCATAATAGCCAGAAACTGGAAACAACCTAGATGTCCCTCAACAGAAGAACTGATAAAGAAAAATGTGATTCATTTACACAATGGAGTATTACTCAGCTATTAAAAAAACAAAATCATAAAATTCACAGATAAATGGATGGAAGTAGAAAAATGAATCTCAAGTGAGATATCCTGTACCCAGAAAGACAACTATAGTATGTATCTGCTTATATATGGATATTAGCTGTTAAATCAATTATACCAAGCTATAATCCATAGAACCACAGTGGTTAGGTATAGAAAGAGAACTAGAATAGATAGTTATGGATGGATTGGGGGCCTGGAATGGAGGATCAAGTGGAGAAGAGGAGGAAAAGGGGGAGGGAAAGAGGGAATGTGGGGAGAGACAGTTAAAATTAATGGCCATTTGAGGGGTAGTATGGAAATCTAATAAAATAGAAAGTTCCTAAAATATATACATATAGGGAGGGATCTAAATAAAATCTCCAAATAATGGGGGTGACAGAGCCCCCAACTGGATATCTCTTGTCACCAAATGAAGCATCTTATACTAGGAATGGGTTACATCTAATTAAGTTGTTGACCAAAGGGGTACCATGGGAATCCCCAAATAACCCAGGCTATTGCCAAGACTATAGGTTGCTCTCCAGAAACTGGCAGCAAGGCCCAACTGTTGAAAACAACACCGACGCAGCTCATTGAATATGGAGATGTCGAGCTGCTGACTACATATACCCCCCATGCTCTAATATCTTTTGTACATGATGGTACTCTGCATGCTACCAAAGAAGAAACACAAAACAAGCCTAGACCCCTCAAAAAAATTTTGTCTACATTCATTTTCCAACTGAAAGATATGCTAGTACAATGGTGGCCTAAGGCTTGTGAGAGCAACCAACCAATATATGATTTGATTGAAGGCTCACTCATGAGATGGAACCCATACTCAACACTGTTTAGGTGCCTGAGAGCCTAATACCAGATAGCCCAGGTACCTTAGGTGAAAACAAATACTACTCTTCTAAAACAAAAACAAAAACAAAACAAAAACCACAGTAATAAAATAACTCCTTATGACATTCTGCTACACTCATAGATCAGTGCCTTCCTTGCTCAGCCATCACCAGAGAAGCTTCCTTCTTCAGCAGATGGAAACAAATACAGAGACCCACAGCCAGACATTATTCAGAGAGTGAGAGACCTTGGAACACTCAGCCCTAAACAGCGTCACCATCAAATTCCTCCCCTTGGGGCTCAGGGAACCCCAGAGAAGAGGGGAAGGAAAGAGTGTAAAAGTTAAAGGGGAAGGAAGACACAAAGAAAACCACTCTCTCTAACTCAACAAGATCATCCACACAGTTAAGATATCATAGAGACTGAGGCAGTATGCATTGGGCCTGCAGGGGTCTGTACCAGATGGGGTCCTAGAGCTGAAAGGAGAAGTGGACACATGCCCCCATCCCTAACCCAGAAGCTATCTCTAATTGATAAACACTTAAAAATGAAAATTTAATTACCTCCAGGGGAGTCTCACTGACTGGGGAAACAGAGCACTCCTAAGGGCTGGCTGCATGGCCAGCAGTAGATGCCAACAGAAAACAAACTCAATGGTATCTTTGGGGGTTCCTTGTCTCATATTGTGTCAGGACTCTTCCTTTTTTATATCTATTTTATTGTTTTTTATTTTTATTTTATATTTTTTCTTCTCTTTTTACCCTATAGGTCCTTTGCATATATATTAAGGCTTCCAGTTTAGTGTTTTCACAGAATCCTTGGTGTGCATGTGAGTGGGTCTCTGTTCCTTGTGCCGTCTCTTGGGCTCATTTCCTGTTTGTTTTGGGTAATTCCAGTGTGTTATTTTTTGTTTTATCTTACTATATTTTATCTTATTTTATTATTATCCCATAGAAGCTTTTTTATTCTAATAAGAGACAGACAGGAGGTGGATCCAGATGGGGGGATGGGAGAAGTGAAGGAAGGGAAGGCCATAATCAGGATATATTATGTGAGAACAAAAATCTATTTTGAAGAAGAGGAAAAAAATCCTTCTACTCATTAGAAGCCCCACTTCTCTGAGGCCTCTGAGACCACACAACTAACTATCTTTAAGTGTGATGCTCTTTCAGGCACCAAGGGAGCCTCTGACCAGTGCCAATTGATGATACAGGTGGCTCCCATGTCCCACTTCTGCCCCGTTCACAGAAGCTACAGAGGAGCTTTCCAGCCAGCTTTTCAAGATTGAGTTTATGCTCTATCAGGAAAAAAAAACATGGGTAGAAGGACATCATTGAAAAGGAAAATAAGGAAAAAGTTTTTATCATGGACTTCTCATACCACCCTGTTCCTAGAAAATATACCTATAACACCACAAAAAGAAACAATGGATCACTCGGGGACAAACATTTCCATGATCCTCCAAAGCTTCAAGTTCACCTGCAAATCTAACAGCCACTGTAGGAATAGCATGATAGCACTGCCAATCAAAATTAACTGTGGCCTCTTACTGCAGAACTGCCATTCAGAAACCCTGCCTACACCCAGAGCCAAATACTGGCCAATCAGAGCTACTCTCATTTGCATGTCAGGAACAAAACCCAAAAGATGTAGGCTCCAATATGAAAACAGCCACATTCTATTGCTGTTTAAATATTGCCCTGCTGAAGTGGGATCCTAATTAGTCTTATTAAATAAAAACTCACAGTCAGATATTAGGGTGAAAGCTGAAAGATCAGGGAAGCAGAGCAGCAACCACTAGAAATTCTTGCCTCTATGAATCCTCAGAACAAATGAGGAGGCAAGATCCTGCCTCCACCTGCCTTATATTCCTGTCTCTACCTCCCTAGTGCTGGGATTAAAGGTGTGCATCACCACTGCCTGACTGTTTCTTTTTTAGACTGGTTCAATCCCATGTAGCCCAGGGTGGCCTTGAACTCCTGATCTTCCTGCTTCTCTCTCTCAGGTGCTGGGATTAAAGATGTATGCCTCCATTGCCTTAACTAGTGGCTAGCTCCACCCTCTGATCTCCATTAAAGTTTTATTTGTCAGAACACAAACAAAATATCATACATTTCCTCCTTTTTGTCTAAACAAAAGCAAAGGTTTTAACTAACATAGAAAAACTATATACAATTAAGTACAACAACTATATACAAATATATACAGGCGATAATTATATTAACAATGTCTAATCCATTATCGTTTGACAAATTCAGAGAAAATACTCCATTATCTATCCTGTCTTGGTGAGTCCAAAGTGTTGTACCTAATTCACTTTCTATCCTAGTTTGCATTAATCAACTCCAAACTATCTTTTTATGTCTTTCAACCTTATACACTTTACACCTCTTTAGTGAGTTTCTTTTCTGGATCTGGTAACAAGAAAAACTATAACTATAACTATCTAGTCTCAGAGACCCAAGAAGGATATAGTACTACCTAAGTAAACAGGGAGTGTAGAGCAAACAACTTCCCAAAATAAGAAATGACAGAAACAACTGTCATGCTGGATTCCTCTGCAGTGTTGGGACATCTATCTTTGGCCTATAGGCCTAGAATATCTGAGAGACTTATCTGTGAAGCAGGATTTTTGAAGGACTGTCCTGCCTTGTCTTGGCAAAATTCTGCAGTCAGCTACTTTTCTGTTTTGCTTGTTCAATTTGAAGAGCATACTGTCAGCAGTTAAAGCAAGGGCAGTTTCTTTCCCAGTGGCTAACTTTTGCCACAAAGAAAGTAAACTCCATATGGAGTTTCTTCGATGCCCATCATCTTCTCTGAAGTTGATTGGTGCTTCCAGGAGCAAACATGTCTCATTGTCATTAAAAAAAAGAACCTTACATTATTAAAAACATCTTAAATGCCATATTCTGTAATCTCTGAAGTGTTTGAAAACTACCTGTCTATCTCAAATATATCTCTGTTTTACCTTGAGAATATACCCAACATGACTACAAGTCTGATTATAATAGGTTACTAACTACTAAACTTCATTTCTTTATTATCCTAAATAGTTTGTAATAATAACTTTCAAGGACTAGCAATTTTCATTACATTGCTAAATGAGTTATATAGGTACAATATCTTGAACAAGAGCAGAAATATATGGACAGTATGTTCTAACAAGTATAGAAATGTACATACAGAATGTTCTAATAAAATAACTTTAAATTTGTATCAATATAGAAAAATCCATATCAATGTAAAATATTGAAAACTAGCAGTTGCATTTTTTATCTAAAAGTAGATTCAATAATCTACCTTTTATCCTATTCTATATCCTTCTTTTTCTTTTTCAAATGAAATCCCTGAATCTAATCTCTTTTGTTCAGCTTTTTTCCTGACCATTACCAATAACAACTTGTAACCAACCCCCCAAACAATGACAAATATCCATAACTCACTGAACAACAAAAAACCACACACCCATCCTCTTGGGAATGTGGGCATCATGTTCTTAAAATTGCTTCCTGCTGTCTGGGTGCAACAGCATCTTCAAGGGACCCTGAAAAAATTAGGATAATTATCAAGTCCTGGGAGAGCTAGCTGTATGTAGCATTTGTCATCCAGTCTCTGTGTAATGGGAAAGTATAAGACTTATGTCAAGTTCTGGCTAGTTTGTGAAGCTGGGTCGTCTCAGCCAGCTACTTTGAAATTGTTCTGAGCAATTTGTAGTTCAAAGCTGATCTTTAGGTGGTATTCATCAGCTTAGTGGCATTACCATAGTCCTGGCAGAATTGTCATATGGGACTCCATCCTCCTTTTGAAGACTTCAAAGGTCGCTGTTAGGCATGGCCATGGTTCACTACAGAAAAACATTTTAAATGTCATATGCAGCAGATATCAGAGGTTAAACGACCATAATTTGTTATATACATCCAGAGTACAAAAACTTAATTCCTACTTATCTGATAGAGAATCTAACCCGAAATCATGTACAGAAAGCTAGATAAAGCATTATTCTAGAATTTTTTAGTACTCTATATGACCATTAATATCATGACAAAACATTTAATATATATATATAAGCATTATGAATTTTGATATAATATTTATACCTTAAAGTTTTAAAGAGTCAAAATAAAACCAAAGGATTATAAGATTAGTAGCAATAAAATAGTCCCTTAATTTTGGTTTTTCTTCTGTCCCATATCAGGTGGCTCTTCTGGCATAAGACAAATATTTTAGGTTTTTCTTTTAGCAAGCATACTTGGGTTTAGAGAAGGAGAGAGCCATGCTCCAACTCCAAAGCCAGCTTTAATTTTTAACTGAACTGGGACTACATAAAGACCATTTGCATTATGTGTCTGTAGAGAACAGCAGAAACAAATATTTGGGAAGAAATTTTATGAAATACTATCCTCTTGTGATATACCAATAGACCAACTTACTCCTTTTCTTGGAACATTTTCTCTGAATGATACATCCTTTTTCTTCAGGTCTCTCATTTATCCAGTGGTCTTCAGATTCCTTAGCTTGTTACCTTCATTCTCCTGGAAAGATAAAAACAAAACCCTGCCCCAAGCCTAACTTTGGGGAGTTTCCCTTTTGGCATGTTATATCTGATCAAATGAAAAGCATTTGTTAGTCTTATAAGTTAGTTTAGATTGAACGGTCATGCTGGTTGATGAACTATCACCTCTTCTAATCAAGAGGTCTCTCTTGTTCAAATCTAACCTTTTAGTTGCTCTGAGGAGGAGTTTCCCCCATGGTGATAGTGAATGACTGAACCGAATTTGATATGAGGCCTCCCCCAAGGCATTTCCTGATGGCAAAGGTTTATCCTGTCTGTCCCTTGTTGGTCTTTATTCATTGGTCCATTGTCTGCCTTTACCACACCTTTTCATACTCCAGAAGGGAAGGGCATTTTGTTTGGATTATTTCTAGAAAAAACTTTGTTTCTAGGAATGCCTTGTCTACAATTACTTTTTAGGTGACCTTGTTTGCCAAAATTAAAACCCTTGACATTTTGATTTTTCTTCAAGCCTCTGAAAATCACCTCTCCTATCCAAGCATCATCATGGTTATGAGATTCAATATTGACTTTATCTCAGATCCATTTCCGTACAGGTGCTGATCTTGCCTTTAAAGGCTTAATTACCCTTTTGTATTGTGAATTAGCATTTTCAAAAGCCAAAGATTCAATTATTATTTGTTTACCTTCTGAATTTGATATCATTCTATTTACAGCTGAAGTCAATCTTTGTAAAAAAAAAAAATCAGTGAAGGTTTATTTTGGACCCTGTATAACTTTAGTAAATGACCCACTTCTCTTTCTGACTTCTTCAGTTCGGTACCAAGCATTCAAAGCTGCTGTATGGCATAGAGCCAGGGTGTGGTCATCATATAGAGACTGGTTTTGTACATCAGCATAATTGCCCTCTCCAAGAACTTGGTCTTGGTAGATTTCAATACCTCTAGCTTCACTTTATTGTTCAATGCTCTTAGCTTCATCTTTCCACCAAATCTTCCACTGTAATTGAGGACCAGGCTCCCAAACTACTGTAACCAAGTCTTTCCAGTCTTGTGGGACAATTCTGTTACCAGTTGACCATGAATTTAACATCGGCTTCACAAAAGGTAAATGCATACTATATGAGGCAATTGCTTCCTTAAATCTCCTTAAATCTAACATTTCCACAGGAATCCAGCCAGCCTTTACACAGCTTTGGGGATATTTGTCATTTGGCAGTTGTTCCTGTAAGGTTTCTGGATAAATTAAGGTTGGTTGTTTGAAAACCTTGGGCTGTTCCTCTCTAATTTTATAATATAATCAAGTTGGTTCTCCTTTAACTTCCTCTGTCTGGGTCTGAATATCTCTATGACCTGTTTTAATAAGTTTTTTTTTTAAGGTCTGTATCTTGGCACTCATATCAACCAACTTTTTTAGAGATAAACCAAGAATTATCAAACCAATAATAAGAATTATCAAAATGGTAATTGACATTATGTCAATCCCAGTTGATTATCCCTTTATTTAATTTTACTATTTTTAAACCATGCATTGTATAACCATACAGAGACCTAACTCCTTCCATCATAATAGAATTTCTCTTTTTTTTAATGTGGGGAAAAGGCTCTTTTTTTTTTAAATCCCCCCCCCCCCCCCCCCGTTAAGAATTTCCAATTGTCTCACCAAATCTGATGATGATGATGGTGAAGTATGAGGCTGACTGCTGCTGCATAGAACAGTAGAAGCCCAAGAGGTGTCAAGGCAGCTACGTATTGTGGCAGCAGTCTGGGGAGGGGGTCCAAGGAAAGCCTACAAACAAGAGGGAGAGGGAGCCGGGTGTCTGAATAATGCATACAGGGGCTTGTGGGAAAGAAGCATATGTGACGGAAGCTACCTGAGGGCAGAGCTGGCCAGTGATGAGGGGCTAACTCAGGTGGCATTTGTAGCCCAAGTGCCTGTGGAGTTTACTGAGGAGAAGCTCTACAAAATCTCAGACTCGCTCAGAGGTTTGGGGAAAAAAAGAAAGGAAAACCTAGCTGGTGAGGCAGTAGCTCTGGCAGGAGCCCTGAGTGCAAAGCCACAGGCAAGTGGCTTTTTTGTGAATTTGTGCCCCAAAAGTTGGATGCCCAATGAAGTGCAATCCTAATTAGTCTTATTAAATGAAACCTGGAGTCAGATACTAGGGTGAAAGCTGAAAGATCAGAGAAGTAGAGCAGCAGCCACCAGAAACTTCTTACCTCTATGAATCCTCAGAACAAATGGGGAGGGGTGGGTCCCTGTCTCCATCTGCCTTATATTCCTGTCTCCAACTCCCTAGTGCTGGGATTAAAGGTATGCACCACCACCATCTGGCTCTGTTTCTCTTTTCAACTGGTGGTCAAGAGCTCTTGTGGAAGACCCAAGATAGGTTATTAGCAACCATGACAGCTGACTCACAATCATGCATAACTCCAGCAGCAGAGAATCCAGTGCCCTCTTCTGACTTCCACAGGGACCTGACCTCACAGGCACAAACATATCTACACACATAATTTAAAAGAGTAAAAAAAAATTCTTCTAAAATGTACACATATAACTAGACTTTGATGACGTATTGGCAATATTGGAACTATGAGCAAAAAACAACAGGTAAAAATGATCCTTTTAGAAGTCATTGTAGAAACTACAAATAAATATTTCCTTCTATCATTTTATACTACATATTTATACAAATGACATCCTCAGTATTGATGATTATAAAATCAAAATATCCACCAACTCATATAAAGGCTGAAGATGCCCTAGACTCTGCAGCATCAAACATTCAGCCAAGATTGAAATCTTTATGTAAAAATAAACAAGCCCATTCGTCTAATCAGTGTCCAAATTTACTTTCTTCTTTAGAGGTGAAATTTTATGTATACTGAAGAACTGCTTTGAAAACAATTTACATTTTAAAAACATTTCACTTTACAGTAAATAATTTAGTAGATAGAAATATAGAAAGGCTGTCTGGGAGTCAGTAGTCTCTGCCTAGCTGGTTTTGTTCTTTCTCTACCTATCCAGAACTCTTCCTTTCCTTTCTAGAGGAGACAAGCTTTTAATTCATGGACATCTCAGTGCTGAGTGCAAGAGAGAAGTGAGCAGACCCTCACCAGCAGCCAGCCACTCACTCTACTTCAGAACTCTGCCCCAGGTGTCAGCCTCTGTAGAACGGAAGAGCCAGCTGTGGGGTGTAGAGTAATTAAAATACTGTGATGATTCATCCTCACTGTGCCGATGCTTCTAAATGCTTCAGAGTAATCTAGAGCTGGGGACAAGTAATATTGCCGTTTCTGAGAAGAATGCCAAGCAGAGCAAGGAAAGAACAATGTTGCAATTATCTTTGACTTTTATGGGCTCTTTTTGTTCTCTTTCTAGGCACATTAATTTGTTAATGACCATCTTAAATATCATAGCCAGAACAGAGCATTACTGCAGACGTGGTCTCCCGGGGGTGGGGTGGGGGGTTGGAGCAGGAGAGTCTGGATTCTAATCCAGACTCTACTGTTTAATAGCTGAGTCTCTTGATATCTGACCCTCACTTCCTTTACCTACTTAAAAGGAAAAAAACTGAGAAGTATTATTTTAAAGATAAAATAATTTATGGATAAAACAAATGTATCCATAAATTATAAATTATGTTGCACCTGTGTTTTTGACAGTGCTGATGATTGAACCCAGGGTCATGGCAATGCTAAGCAAGTGATCTACCTCAGAGCTAAATCTCTAGCCACCACCTCCCCATCTGTATTTTTATTTAGGTTGCTAACATCTACTTCATAGGACAAAGTCAACAACAATGCTACTTGACACATTTGTTCAGATTAACATTGAATATGCAATCAACATTTCAATATAGGTTTTAAACTATTGCTATTTCAAGATGCTTTGTTCCACTGGGGCATGATGCATAAATAAATAGAATTAAGCCTCTGAGTCAAAGATATCAGGTTCAGATCTCAACTCTTATCACTTTCCAACTATTGGGACATTGAGCAAGGTACTAATACAACTACATCTAAAGGTTTAACATGAATAACATGGATGAAATAACAGTACTGCCGTAAGGTCTACTGTTCAATGTATATCAGATGTTCACAATACTTTTCAGTCTTAAAATGCTCACTTACACTGTGCTGTAGATCTACTACTGATCTGTCCTAAGTGGCTTCCTAGTGTTCACGTTCTGTTCAGTGTAATAATGAGCTCAGTGCGTGTGTGGGCCTGTCTGTCACTGCTCGTTCACATAGCCTGACCTTAACTAATGTAACCACAAACGTTCTAATAGTCTCTCCTCAACACCTTACTAGTCTACCTATAACTCACCCAGCTTGTAGCATTTTCTGACCACTCATAGCCACTTTTGTCAGCATATTCCCTCCATCTGCAGAGCTTCAGTGCCTGCCACTGTACCCATCACCTACCTTGGCACGTGTTTGCTTATTTTAATAGTTGGCTCTTCACAAACTCTGAATTAGTAGCACAAGCTCTGTGAACTAGAAACTCTGCCATTTGATTCAATACCTTGGTCCTGTTTGCCCAACATGTGGTCCTGAATATCTTTATTCAACAGTGAATGAATGACTGTTCTAGAATTGCACAGGGTTATCTAAAGCAAAAGAATGTAGTTCTGACAGTGTTCTTAGGATCTCTTAAAGTCTCAGCACATTCTGGAGTTCCCCTCCTGGGTCCATTATTTTGTTGTGTGGTTTATTGTGTTACTTTTTTAAAGATGCATCCTACTATGTAGCCCAAGCTGGTTTCAAACTCATCATCTTCTTGCTCCAGGCTTCCAAAGACTGGGATTATAAGCATGCCCTTATTTATGCTTTTCTCCTGAGTCTGTTTTTTAATTTATTTTTATTTTACGTGTATGAATGTTTGGCTGCATATATGCATGTTCACAATAGGTGTGCTCAGTGCTCCACAGAAGACAGAAGAGGGAATCAGATCCTCTAGACCTGTAGTTTCAAGTGATTGTGAGCCACCACATGAGTGTTAGGATCTGAACCTGGATCCTCTGCAAGAGTAGCAAGTGATCCTAACTGCTGAGCCATCTCTCCAGCCATGAATCTGTTTTTTAAAGATTATTTTATTTTTAATTATGTGTATATGTATGTATGTATGTATGTATGTGCATGTATGAGTGCAGCTACTCATGGAGTTCAGAAAATGGCATAAGGTACCCTGAAACTGGAGTGATTGACAGTTGTGAGCTGCCAAACTTGGGTGATTGGAACCAAACTCAGGTTCTCTAAAAGAGTAGTATGTGTTCTTAACTACTGAGCCATCTCTCCAGCACCATTGCCCCAGAAAGAGTCTGTGTTTAAAGTATTTATATCACACTTTATTCATTTTTCTCTTCACTTTTCTGCATGAATACACACACACACACACAGAGAGAGAGAGAGAGAGAGAGAGAGAGAGAGAGAGAGAGAGAGAGAGAGAGAAAGAGAGAGAGCCTGTGTATGGGTAATCAAAAGTCATCCATGAGCTTCTTACACTTCTAAACATGACTTTACTTTCTGTCCAGGTCTTTTCCTCCTGACGGCGACCATTTGTGATGGTAAGAGTTTTCACATTAACCCTTCTAGTCCCTTATGTAATATTGTCAATGTTCTGTGATGACAACTGCTTGTGTTCTCTGTAGATTCTAGCTGTGCGCACTTACAGTCCATGCTACTATGTTAGACTCATTTAGGTAGAGAAGTTCTGGGGGAAGCCATCCTGGGCATAGTAAGAACATGGGGGGCAAAAGCAATCTGGCAGGATGTGTGGAACTTTTTTGGAGTTCCTTAGCATTTTGCCTAAGAGAGAAGTCCAAACTGTGAAAATGGCACTCTACTTCCCAAAACATTGTAATGGGCCTGAACTCGTGGCCATCTTCACTGGTTAACCAGCTCCCTCCCCAGAGTGCTTTGACACTCTCATTATTACTGTCCTCTTCTCTGCATACATGTGAGGCCCCCTGAATCTGGTTCTCTTCCACATGTCTATCCCAGACTGTCCTTTCTCTATATCTAGGTTTAACCCTTTCTCCTAACTTAGATACTCATATCTCTATTTTTATATTCTTTTAATATAGCTTTTCCCCTTGTATTTCAAATCTAAGTCTCTAGCATAAGACCATGCCAGGTTTTTAGTACATTTTAGAGCAATTTGCTTACTTAAAGGATAGAGTGACAACACATCCATGGTGACTTAATTTCCTCCATGTTTCCAGTAACACTTTGTCCATAGTGAGCACAATCTCATCGTTTAGCATTAAATCCAACTGTTCAATCTCCTTGCCATGCTGTCCATCCACTACGAGATAAAGTCAGCACCTTTCCTCCATGTGGTGGCCAGTCATGCCATGGTGCCAGATGTGTCCCCTTACCTGGCTCTCTTTCAGTGATCCACACTATGACAGTATACACAGCAGCCCTATGAACCGTTCAGAAATAGAAGTGTTGGTGATAATTTTGTACAGCCCTTTTTTGTAATTGTATAGCATTCTTCAGAAAACTGTGAGGTTTCCTGGAGACACAAAGAGGCCCTGCCTTCTCCAGAGCTTGTCATATTCCTGTGATAGCAAGAGGGGGGGGGCACAAAAACTCCTTCAGTCTCAAATATCAATAAGTCAGCCTGAAAGTTTGGAGAGATCGGCCCTTGGAAGTTGTATTTAGGGACCCACTAGGTTCTATGTCTGCTGCTTTCTGTGTTTCTCTATGTTTGTGCCTGTACCTGTGTCTGTGTCTGTCTGTGACTCTGTCTGTGTCTTTCTGTGCATATGTCTGTGTCTGTCTGTGTCTGTGTCTGTGTCTGTCTGTGTCTGTGTCTGTCTGTGTCTCTGT
>CABHPH010160958.1:42225-69472 GCA_902168325.1 Peromyscus nudipes
GCCTGTTTTGGTGCTATGTCTGTATGTTTCTGTTTGTGTCTGTCTGTCAGTATCTGTGTGTCTGTTTTTCTGTGTCTTTATCTGTTTCTCTGCCTGTTTCAGTGTCTGAGTTTGTGTCTGTCTTTCTCTGTCTGTGTCTGTACATTCAGCTGTGCTTGTGTCTCCATCCGCCCTGGGCTGTAGCACTGTCTGTACTTACACCTGTGTAGGTGGCTCTGATTGTGTCTGTCTCTCTGTGACAATGTCTGAGGCTGTGTCTAAACCTGTATGTGTGTCTTGTCTTTGCCTGTTACTGTGTCTGTCTAGGTCTGTGTGTGTGTGTCTACTGTGTCTGGGCCTGTGTGTCTCTGACTGTGTTCGTTTCTTTAACTGCGTCTGTGTCTGCGTCTCTTTGTCTACACCCATGGTTGTGTCTGCCTGTGCCTGTGTTTGCACCTGTGTCTGTGTGTGTGTGTGTGTGTGTGTGTGTGTGTGTGTTGGTGTCTCTGTGTCTCTGTCTGTGTCTGTGTCTCTGTGCCTGTGCCTGTGTCTGTATCTGTCTGCTTCTCTGTCTGTCTGTTTGTGTGTGTCTGTCTGTTTGTGTGTGTGTGTGTATGTGTGTGTGTGTGTTTCTGTGTTAGTGTTTGTGTGTGTCTCTATCTCTGTCTGTGCCTGTGTCTGTGTGTGTGTGTGTCTGTGTCTGTCTGTGCCTGTACCTGCGTCTGTAGCTGTCTGCTTCTGTGTCTGTCTCTATCTCTGCCTGTGCCTGTGTCTGTGTTTGTGTGTGCCTGGTTCCCCTGTTTTTGTGTCTGTTTCTATGCTGTCCCCAAACCTGCAACCAAGAAATAATGTTCTAGTGTGAGTGCTGCTCAAGTTAGAGGATTGTGTAAAGATAATGGAGATTTATTCTTACACACAATCTCCAACCCCTAATTTTTGTGTCTTCTTTATGTGTAGTGGATATGTTATTAAAATTTGAAATCCATAGATGTAGATCTTTTTCTCTTTCACTGCTATCAGTTTTAGCTCACACAGTGATTAGGCAGGAATTGTCTCACTGTTGATTTAGGAGAAAAGCCCAAGGGGGAAATGGAAAGACCCTGGGATGAGGATAAGGAGGATGAATTCATGTTTCATAAATCGTCTTCTCTCTTCTCTCGCCACTGTGCCTGCTCTGGGCATACAGGGCCGTGGCACCTACAGTCGCTGCTGTAGAACTAGTCACTTCCCCTGGAATTCCCCAACAGAGAGAGATGAGAAGAGCCATGTTTGCTTGATAGCCCTGTATCACCAGTTCTCATGGCCAAAGGACTCTGAAGCAGGCAACAGGAGAGAAGGGCAGCTCCTGTGGCATGCACTCCTGGAGTCACAGGTATGGGAATCCGGGAGTTTGGAGCCAGCGTGGGAAATACAGCAAGACTCCACTTCTGCAACAATAAATGTGGAGAAGTAAAAAAGGGAACTTTGTTCCACACCTAGCACACGCTGGCCTGCGACAGCAGCTTCTTCTTTGACGTTGTCATCTTTGATTGCCATGGTGTAGGAGTTGATACATTCATTTTGTCTTTCTTCCTGTATCCAAAGTGCTGAAGATCTAAAGTTCTAGTTTAAAAACTAGCTATTTCTAAATGTCAAATACATCATTTCAATCACTTTTATTCAACTGATGTTCATTGCATGCCTATTGTATATTAGATGCAATATGTACTCAGCTCTTAGATGTAAATGAGACAAAGAAGGCAAAGGCTGATTTCACGCCTGCACAGGTGGGTGGGAGGCCAGGAACCAGGCCAGTGTAGTCATAAGCACAGAGAGAGAGGTTCAGGGTAGTCGTGACAGAAGTGATGGCATCTCAGGCAGACAGACAGAGAGTCTTTACCAGGGTAACAAAAGCCGCTGAGGGCTTTTAGTCACAGAGCAATACATAATACCTTAGATTTCTAAAACCTTACTTTGGCTTTATGCAGAAAAGAGACTGAAGTATAACAATTGCTAATAAAGATGAAGGTCAGTTACAGAGCATGGTAACCACTTAAGCAAGACAAGAGACGGAAGTCACAGGTACTGTATTGGTTACTTTTATGTTGCTGTGTTAAAACACCATGACTAAGCAACTTGTAGAAGGAAGTTACATTGGCTTAAGGTTCCAGGGGGTTAGAGTCACGGTAACAACAAGCAGGCATTGTGGCTGCTTGACGAAGCTGAGAAATCACATCTTGAATCATAAAGTAGAACGAGAGCAAACGAAGTGGCTAGACCAGGGGTTCTCAATCTTGCTAATGCTGCAATCCTTTAATACAGTTCCTCACGTTGTGGTGACTCCCAACCATAAAATTATTTTCACTGCTACTTTGTAACTGTAATTTTGATGCTGTTATGAATCACAATTTAGATAGCTGATACGCAGGATATCTGGTATGGGACCCCTGAGGGGTCACATCCTACAGATTGACAGCCACTGCTATGAGAGAGTTGAAACACCCACAGTCCTCCAGTGATGTATTTCCTCCAGTAAGGCCACAGCTCCTAAACTTCCACCACGCCACCTGCTGGGAACCAAGTATTCAAATGCCTGAGATGATGAGGACATTCTTTATTCAAAGCACCACAGGCATTTAAAAGACAAAATATGCAGGACTCGATGTGTACAGAAGAGGTGAGTGAGGGACAGGAAACACTTTCTTTGAGAATCCTTCTTCTATTGTATTTTTTTTCTGTAAATCATGTTCCAGGCTTGTAATAGCCACACAAGCACAGAGACTTGGTGATTAACAGTCTAAAAAGGAAAGATTGTATTTTAAAATCACTAATATTGACTGACCATTCAGTAAGCGCTGAGAACTTGGCGCATATTAATCCATTCACTTCTTAATACGGTCTCCAAACACAGACTGCAGTATTATTTACTTATATATGAGGAAGCTGAAGCAGGAAGTAAGGCAGGGTCCCTCCGGGATTCACACTAACCGCTGTGACTGAAGTGATAAGAAACCATTTGTTTTAGCTGTTCTCTGAGACTGTTCATGGGAAAAGGAACCATTAGGTCCACTTTTGAAAGATGAGCCCATAGATCACACAGTCATCCGCACTAAAGAAATCGCCTTTTTACTACACAAATCTATTGATCTAAGCAACATTTTTGGAACTATACAACTGGAACAAATGAAAGAGAACGTGAGCAGAGACAGAAATCCCCTGTCCACTTTGCCTGTGGCAGCTGGATAAGTCCGGGTGAGTCATGGTTCTGAGATAATGGAAGAGTTGAAAGACTAATGGTGGTGATCAGAGCCACATAAGCCAGGGGCTCGATGTCTAAAGCTCCCCTTTCACCATCAGACCTATATTAACTATTACCCAAGGAAAGACTAGAAGAAGGCAATCATTTAGGTAAATATGATGCATCACCTACAAGCTGTCACCTTAGGTCCCATTCTAAGAACTGAAAAAGTACAAAACAGTAATGAAGAGTTTACATATCCATTTTATTAGAACACATTACTTTATGAGTGATCTTCTGAGCATCAGCAGACATTATCGTTGGCTCTGATGCCATTTGGACAGGAGTTGACTCTTTATTACAATGCATAAATTTGTCCCTAGATAACAATATGACAGCAGTGGTGTGCAATCAAGGTGCACAAAAGAAACAAATATGGAAGAAAACTGACATGAAAGACTCATGTAAACGGGCTGCTCTGTCCATTCACTATCTCTTCCCCTTTGCCGTAGCTTTCATGGAATTCAGCCTCTTTCATTGCACTCGGCCTTGTTCTTAACTACCTACTGTTCTCTTGTTGAAAAGTACTAAGAATCTGCAAACTGCTCATTGTGTAACGTCTCCCATAGTGCTCATTTACTTAGTTTCTTCTGGGTGATACTGATCAGCTTCAGCTTCCTTAAATACAACCCTCTCAGGAAATATCCACCGAGCTTCATGGCTTTGAGCACTTTAGCCTTTGATGACTCCTTCCTTCATTAAGAATATTTTAAATTATATCTTACAAAGGCATTGGTATGTGACAAACATTGCTTATTAAAAAATTTTCTTCAACCTAAAAGTAAATCAAACCATCTTTGTTTTGCAATGTAGCAGGCCCTAGGTAGTATGTGCGTGAGCCTAGAGGGCAGGCCCTGATGCATGCTGAAGATGCCATTGCCTGTTCCTGTGATGTCTGCCTTCCTGTCCCCAGGATCTGAATCCTGTGATGTCAGGAAAGCCACTGTCCTCTTCACTCTGCATCCTCAGCCACATTGCATGGTCTTGATAAATGTTTGTGGCTCACTTAATAGTGAACTCTTTGCTTTTTTTTTTTTTTTGAGCATCTTTCCTTGACCTCCCTGACTATTCCCTTCAACTTTCCATTCCCCCTTTGCTGCTCCTTCTTCCATCTTCCCTACTTAAAAGCAGAGCCTGGGTCCTGCTGCAGGATATTTGTTCACACTGTGTGAAGATGTGTCTCTGTTTTACCTCGTCTGCCTAAGGCATCTTCTGATTGGTTTAATAAAGAGCTGAATGGCTAATAGCTAGGCAAGAGATGATAGGTGGGTCTTTCAGGCAGAAATAGGAACCCTGGGAAAAAAGGGATTTATCAGCCAGATACTGCAGAAGTCAGACGCTCAGTACTGAGGAGAGGTAACGAGCCACATGGCAGGAAGTAGATGAGTATAAAGGTGTTAATTTAAGTTATAAGAGCTAGTTGGGAACAAGCCTAAGCTAAGGCCCAGCTTTCATAATTCGTAAGAAGTTTCCTTGTCATTATTTGGGAGCTGGCCATCCAAAGAAAGTCCGACTACAGGATCCAGATTTGCAAGCTCACATCCACTCACTATTTCTTAAGGTTTTCTGAATGGTCTCACTGTCTCCACACACAAACAGCATACTCACCGGCCTCTCCTTGAGTTAATTCCCTTGGTTAAAGAACTTGGATGCTTGTTGAGTAAAAGACAAATTCCAAACTTTTTAGCATCTTGACTTCAGCTTTAAAGTCTAGATCTGTTTTCATACTTCCAACAGACTCTGGAGTCCTGCCATACCTTCGTTTGGATGGTCCCTGTCTGTGTTCAAACTGCTCCTCTGTCTAGAGGTCCCTACCTGTGTACCCATACATGTGCTTCTCAGTGCCTGGGTGGGACACCAAACCCTAACAGGTGACAGAGACACTGTAATTACCCTCCCCCCAAGCATGAACATGGTGTGCTACACGGAGGATAAAAGTATTGCACCACACTTAAACACAGTAACAACAAAAATGAAAGTGACACAAAGATCATTCAGCTTCTACCATGGTGGAATCTTTTATGACAAGACATGGCAATATCAACAACTCATTGTTTTTAAGAATGAAAGCAGAAACCAAACAGCAACAGCCAATTCAGAGCAATCCACTTCACCACTATAGTTTGGGGCCTCGCTAGTTATCAGCATGACAAACTCAGGCCATGCTGATTTCAACTTGGATGAATATTTCCATTTCAGAGTTTTGATCTAATCAAATAAAATGAATTAATCAGAAACATCTGCCTTATCTCAAGAAATGCCTTGATCACAAAGTAGCTTTAATGAGACAAGTGACTAATTGTATTATCCTCCTGATAGGAGACAGGAAAAGGTTAGGTACAAAAATAATGTGAGGAAGCACAGGTCAGGTGCCACAACAACTCAAACATCGCAGAACTCAGAGGTGACCACCACAGGTAGTCACAAGTAGGACATACTCCTCTTGATGCTAATAATGAAGTAGCCTTAGGTTTTAAAAAGAAACTGTTTTAGCTGTGGAAAGTTGTGATAACACAAGGAAGCCAAACAAGAATATAAATAACTAGCTCAATACCCAAAGAAATTAACATTTTACCATAGAATTTTTTGTTATTATTTTGTCTTCTTATGTATATTGCTTTGTGATATGTATGCATAAGGTGATATATTCTTAGTGAGTATGATAGAAGTTAAATAATTCTGTCTGTGATAGGCCATGTGTATACTGTATAATATATCATATGCATCATCACATATTATTAATATTTGATAGTATTTAAACATTTGCATAGAAATTCATTTCATTGTGCTCTGTCAAGAATATGTCAGTATTTTACAGTTATGTATGGTATATGTAAAAGAAGCCTCAGACTTATTTTTATAGATTTAATATTTTATTTTCTTAAGATAAGTTCTTATATATAAATATATGTAGTATATTATATGCTATTTACATATATAGTATAATTATATGTTACTATATATAAATATATATTATATAATATATATAATATTACTATATATACTTATATATTATAAATAAATGAATATAATATATAAAATTTTTCTTATATGTAGTAGTACTACAGGGTCAAATAATATGCAAAATATAAAGTCTTTTGCTAAATATGCCCAAATTCTTCAAAGATTGCATTGAATCACAGACTTTGACACTCTCCCTATTGAAATGGCCAGTGCTACACAGTGGAGTACTCTAAAGGTGAAACTGAATGACATCATGGACTTGTTCATCCCACACGTGTCTTTTTTTAGGAACTTATTTTGCACATCCCTTGGATATTTTTCTAATGAGATTAGTTTTTTTTTGCTTTGTGATTAAAAATTTATCTTATTATTTTTATTGTAATATACATGAAATAGAGAATTAAAACTTATTAAAGAGAAATATAAAATACATTCACATCTACCATCCAGGTTTATTAAATTTTAATAAGTTTTCATGCTCCTTTTGGCCTCACCTGTAAAGGGTGAGCCTTGGTCACCTCCATCCTGATACATCTGCCTTCTTCCAAAGGGTCCTATCTTCCTTTTCCTCATCTACTTTCCATATTTCATGCTATGTTGTACATGTTTATACATTCTTAAGCTATAAATTTTAGATATTTCATTCCTAATATTTGTATATGCTTAGACTGTGAGATTAAGTCCACTTCTATCTTATACAATATCTACATATGCTATATGTAGTATCAGAAAAATTGAGATTCTTCTAATTTATGATATAAAATCAATGATGGACTTGAATTACTAGTATATGATTTAAGATTTGCGTCTATATGATAAAAGAAATTGGAATATATATGTGTTTATATACAGATATACACACACATATTGCTTTAGTTTACATAATGGATTCTTGGAAGTGTTGGCAAAAATTTGCCTATCAAATCTTTTGTTATTTCTAGAGGTGTGTACTTCTATCATTCAAAGTGTTACCTATTTTATCTTCCCCCGATAATGTCCCCTATACCTTCTCCCCAGTTTGAGATATTATTGAACATCTGCCCTGTAGCCAATGCCTTCCTAATTTGTCAGTCAAGTATCAGTTTTTATAGAGAAGAACTTTCAATTATTAATATTTCTGTTTATAATTTTTGTGAATTCTCTAGTACTATTTGTTTTTATTTCAAAGTTGAATATTCTGTGTATTTTGAATATTTTATTTTAGCTTAAATTAGAGACTAGAGATCTTGGTTGATTTTTTTTCACAGATATCCCCACAGATTTTTCCACCTAAATTTTGAGGTTTTATTTCATTAATTTGAAAACCCAATGATCTATTGCTTTATAAATTATATTTATATTATATCTTATGTATATTTGAGTTCATAATAACTTTTATATCATATTTTATCATAAGTATTTAAATGAAAAGAAAATAAGATCCTATTGCATTTATTTCCTTCTTTAAAATTGTTCAGTCTTTCCATTCAGACTCATTCTGTAGTTGTGTTTATATTATCACTTAATTTTGTTCTGAAATTTAGTTAATTGTATATTAAGTAAAAATTAAATTTAAATGGATTTAAAGGGTCAATAGTGCCAGTAATTCCAGTGCCTTGGAGATTAAGGAAGGCAGATCTCAAGTTGGAGGCCATGCCGGGCTTCACACTTGAGATGATGTCACATCCTCTCCAGTAGCACCAAATCTTAATGACGTCACATCCTCTCTAGTAGCACTATGTGTTAATGATGTCACATTCTCTCCAATAACACCAGGTCTTAATGACGTCACATCCTTTCCAGTAACACCAGGTCTTAATGACGTCACATCCTTTCCAGTATCACCAGGTCTTTTCACTTAGTTTTTTTCACATTGATTTATCTTTTATATTTAGATACTAAAATTTGTTCTTTTCTTCGGAGATACCATCCAGAGTTTTTTGCTAAGTTTACTCATTTGTTTCCCAATGGTTGGAAATGAAATTTTCTTGGTGTCATTTATTTGTATGTTTTCACTCATTTGCAGGTATGTTCCAGTTACTGATTTTCTTTTAAGAAAAAAAATATTTTTGAACACTATAGTCCAGGGTAGCTTCAAAATTATGATCCTTCTTTGAGGAAAACTAAAAAAAAAAAAAAATCAATTAATTGCTAACTTCTACTTTTAGCCTGATTGTTTATCTGATGAGCATTTTGCCTGCTTTAAAAATTCAGATGTGGTAACTTTTTCAACTTCAGGCAGGGTTATAGGTTGAATCTCAAATGTACTCCCAAAGGTCAGTGATGCTACTGAAAGGTAGATAGAATTGATTCTTTAGGGGAGGTGGAAGCTACTAGAAGGAAGTTTGGTTATAGGAGTTATGCCTTGGTCCATTTCTTTCTGTCTCTTTACTTCCTGGACAGCATGACGTGGAGGCTTACCTCTGCCCCCTTCATTTGCTGCCTCACCAAAGGTCCAAAAGCAGCATGATCAAGCAACCATGGACTAAAACCTTAGAAGCCATGAGCCAAAGTAATCTTTTCCTCTTAAAATAGCTTGTTTCAAGTATTTAGCTTCATATGAAAACACTGAACAGAGTTCTGTACCAAATGGCTCTATATTCCCAATTTTACCTTGACCTAACAGTCCCACAAATTAATATGTCATCATTTTCAGGAAGACAGTCTTTGATTGGAAAAGTATAGCATGATTGCAGTGTTCTTTTTGCCATGAGACACTTTATGAGTTCCATTCAGGGATCCAAAGAATAAGCAATACGCAGAAAATACACTCTTAGTGAGTTTAACAGCGTTAAGCCATGGTTGAGGCCTTGATTTACCACTATGAGAAACATCTAACTATGAGGAGTCTAAATGCATAGTGCTGTCATTAAAAAAATGCAGCATATATAATCCTACTAAGCAACGGCACATAGCTCAACTCTATAATAAAGAAGTCTCTTTCAAGGAAAGTTTCATCTCACTGGCAATTATACTATCTCATTTGTTGAATAAATAGTCATTGAAGTTTGTCAGAGTTTGATAAGAAAAATTCTTCATTTGTAACAGCAAATTAAGTGTCTGTTCTCTGCTTCTGTGTACCTAATAATTTGTGTCTATATACCTTAAGGACACTACTTCTTTTCCACAGGAGGGAAGCAATCAATAGTCCTAACCAGCTGTGTTACCTATGAACCCTAACAATGACCAGCACAGCAAGATATGGTGCAATGGTGGCACTGACATCTTGGCAGTAACCAGCAGCTCTCTAATTGGACTTATTCCCTGCTCAACAGGAGGGAAAACATGCCTGGTGCTGGACACCTAGCCAACTACACAAGGCTGGTGAGGTCATGAACCCCAGAGGAGAACCTACTACTGCTGCTTTACCAAACCAACAGAATTCCTAACTGCATTCTAAATTCTTAACCTCACCCCCACAGAGAAGGGCAGTTCTCACCCCTCATCAAAGGAACTCCTCTTTGTTACAGATGGAGACCTCTACAGAAAACCACGTTTGGTCAAAATGCAAAGAACAATTGACAATGAGGTATCTGGCCCCAATGGATACATTTGTAACACAATTTCTGCAACTAAGTCTCAGGGAACATTGTGCAATATGAGGCCGAAAGATTGTAGGAGCAAGAAGACCAGGAAGTCTTCTGTGAAACTAGGTCACCTGGAAATAACAGGGAATCTACACCCCAACAACATGGCTGCCTAAATAAGATGAGAATGAGGACAGAACCACCAGACATGCTGATGTGGAAGAGGACAGTCTCATAAAGCCCCATTCCTGGAGTCACCAGCAGCTTAGGAATGTGGAGAGTAGGAGAATTAACCTTATTCCAGATGAGTTCCCTAATTGGTTATCCAATAAGACATGACCGTCTCTGAAATCATATGCATATGCATTTTAAATTTTATCTATTTTTAAAAGGCCATAAATTGGACAGAGTGGGATGGGGCACGGGAAGAATTTGAATCAAAAATAAAAAAGGAGAAATGATGTAATTATATTTTAATTAAAATAATAATTTAAAATGCTACTTTGTGGTCATATTTTAATAAGAATCACTGGGACCTAAAATCCAGGACTTGAAGACCTAATTCTTACTTTAGAAATATAAAAGCTTCCGTAATGTGAATCCATGACCATTTGACAGAAAAACTGTATCTAGAGTTTTCCTGTGTCCTCCTGGCTCCTGCAGCCGCTCAGACCCAAGTAAACACAGAGACTTACATTACTTATAAACTGTATGGCTGCGGCAGGCTTCTTGCCATCTAGTTCTTATATCTTAAATTAACCCATTTCTATAAACCTATACCTTGTCACAATGCTCGTGGCTTACTGGTATCTTTACATCTTACTTCTCATGGTGGCGGCAGCTGGCAGCGTCTCCTGACTCAGTCTTCCTCTTCCCAGAAGTCGCCTCTCTCTTTGTCCTGCCTATACTTCCTGCCTGGCTACTGGCCAATCAGTGTTTTATTTACCAATCAATCAGAGCAACATATTCAAAGCATATAGAAAGACATCCCCAACACTTCCCCTTTTCTTCTTTTTTCAAAAAGAAAGGTTTTAACTTTAACATAGTAAAATCACATATAACAAAACAATTATCAAGCAAGAATTATAGTTACAGAACTGGGAAAAGGTACCAAGACACATGGCTAAACAAATATGAATTATGGGTTAATTTAAGTGTAAGATCTAGCTAACAAGAAACCTGAGCCATTTGGCCAAACAGTTTTAATTAATATAAGTGTCTGTATGTTTATTTGGGTCTAAGCAGCTGTGAGCTGGGTGGGGCCAGGAAAACTTCTGGCTACGAAAACTGAGTCAACAAAGGATGTTTTTAAAGAATCTATTATTTTAATGAAACTTTGAAGCTCTTTAGAACTGAATAATATCTATCCCCTGTATTTAATGAGTTGAAGACGGCCCCCCCTTTAACATTTCTTTATCTATGGAACTATTAATGTGCACCATTTGTCACTATGAAGAAACAAATAAACATGATTAGGTACCTCTGAGATAGATGATGGAGAGCTTCCTCAGTTTTCAGGAATAAGTCTTATCTAACATCACTATTTTTTCAGTAATAGTTTGCAGATACGAACAATTTACTCTGAAATGTTCATTTAGTTTGAGACACAATTCATTTCTCTTTAAGCAAAGAGTAGGAGAGAAGATCCATACTTGACACTGCCTGGATGGCCAGGAACCAGATGCTTGACAGCCCAGAGACCTAGGATAAAACCAAACATGACTGGCCAAAAATAAATATATCAATGAAATGATCCCTAATGAAATTCTGTTATGCTTATAGACTAGAGCCTACCCCAATCCTCATCAGAGAGCCTTCATCGAGAAACTCATGGGAGCAGATACAGAGACCCACAGTCAAACATTAGCTGGAGCTCAGAGAACCCCACAGAAGATGGAGCAGAAGGACTGTAGGAGCCAGAGGGGTAGAAAACTCCAGGAGAACACAGCCCACAGAATCAACTAAAGAGGGCTGGCTCACAGCAGCTCACAGAGACTGAAAAGACAAACACAGACCCTGCATGGGTCTGAGATAGGTCCTCTTCATATATACTATGGCTGTACAGCTTGGTGTTCATGTGGGACTCCTAACAGTGAGAGTGAAGTTGTCTGTAACGGCAAGTTTTCCTGTGTCTCACCCAGTCCATAGCTGCTCAGACCCAAGTAAACACACAGAGATTTATATTAATTATGAACTATATGGCCTAATGGCTCAGGGAATAGCTAGCTCTTACATCTTAAATTTCTATAAATCTATGCTTTGCCACTTGGCTTGTGGCTTACTGGTACTTTACATCTTGCTTCTTCTGGCAGCAGCTAGCAGCATCTCCTCTGCTCTGTCCTTTCTCCTTCCTCTCTAGTTAGAATGTCCCGCCTAACCTTATTCTGCCTCACCATTGGCCAAACAGCTTTATTTATCGACCAATCAGAACAACACATATTCACAGCATACAGAATGACATTACCCATCAGTTGTCTGACTTTTGCTTGCTCTTGTAACCCTTTTCCTCCTACTGGGTTGTCTTGTTCAACCTTGATGTGAGGGTATGTGCCTAGTCTCATTGTAACTTGTTATGCTGTGTTCGGTGTATATCCCTGGGAGGCCTGCCCTTTTCTGAAGGGAAATGGAGGAGGAATGGATCTGGGGAAGAGGGGAGGAGCAGGGAAGGGCTGGGGTGGGAAATTAAGGAATGTAGGGTGGGGAAACTGGAATCAGGAATGTAATATACAAGAAAAGAATAAATTTTTAAAAAAGAAAAGAGCAGGCATCTCATCTGAAATACCAGAATATAAAACAGTTATAACATGACAAAAAATTTAACTCTACTCCTGAAAAGAGAAGGGGGAGCTGGCCAGTGGTGGCACACACCTTTAATCCCAGCACTAGGGAGGCAGAGGCAGGTGGGTCTCTGTGAGTTTGAGACCAGCCTGGGCTACAGAGTGAGTTCCAGGACAGTCATGATTACACAAAGAAACCCTGTCTTGAAAAACCAACAAAGAAGGAAAGAAAGAAAGAAAGAAAGAAAGAAAGAAAGAAAGAAAGAAAGAAAGGAAGGAAGGAAGGAAGAGAGGGGGAGGGAGAAAGGGAAGGAGGAGGGGAGAAAGGAAGGAAGAAAGAGAAAGAAAGAAAAAAGAAAGAAAGAAAGAAAGAAAGAAGGAGAGAAAGAAAAAAAGAAAAAAGAAAGGAAGGAAGGAAGAAGGAAAGAAAAAGAAGGGGGGAGAATAAGTCATCTTACCGTCCTGGACATCAATTTACATGGAAACTAGGCACTTACGGGAAACTAACTACTGCCATGGATCATGCTTCCCTTCCAGGCCCTTACAAGCAGTATTAGCTCTTTGTCCAAAACTAGACAGAATGGAAAGTGATGCACAGAAATCACTTGTAAAGGTAAGGCCTGAGCTCAAGCCAGGGTCTGAGCTCACACAAGGAGCCCAAGAACTTGCCTTATGGGATATTAGTGTTCACACAAACATGTAAGGCCAGAAATTCCAGTCTAGGTCACTTCCAACAATATGGCCATCTATAGTTTCTTTCTGAGAGTTTTGTGAGGGGAGCTGAGGTGAAGGAGGAGGAGGATGAAAGGGAAGCCAAGGTCCTTCCCACCACCTTGGGCCTGCTGGCTTTTCTCACAGGTAGAGAGATTCTACTGCTGGAGAATTAGCTTGAGATATTACCCTGAGATCTTGAAGCTGTGGCCTCAGAGAGAGCAGAGCTGAGTAAACTAGCACACACTGCAAGTAGAGAGGAAGCCTGCTGTGATACAGCTCAGGGAGGCTTCGGCGGTAGAGCAAAGGTGCCTCACAGCAGGTGAGACAGATGCCATGCAGATAGCACTCAGTAAAGAGTTTTCCTTGGTGGGGGAAAGAGAGAGGGAAGAGAAATAGAGGGAAAGAGAGAGAGTGGAAGAGAGAGAGAGAGTGAGAGGGAGCATACTTCATGGGAATAGAGAGAAAGAGAGAGGGGGAGGAGTAGTTTTCTCTTAAGGTAGGCTTTATGTCAGGGCATGCAGGGTGGTCCCCAAGGGGCAGGCCAGAATACTAACAAAGCCAAATTCTGATAATCCTCAAGATTGTGCCTGTGCGGACAGAAGCAGCAAGTTCCACTCTCTGGAGAGCCTAGGCTAGTTCCTACAGCACAGATAGGGAGAAGAGGCAGGGAAGAAACTTCTTATTTAATTCAATGTTACCCCCAAAGACTGAGCTTGCATTCACCATGACTGAATAATCATAAAGGGGTAAAAATCAAAGTTCGCCATCAGAAGATATGGGAGTATCTGAGCTCAGTTAAGTTCTGCTATAAATAAGAAAACTGAGGTGTTTTCCATGATGAGTGTTTTTGCTGTGAAAACACTGGAGGTGTGACAAGGAAGTGTTCACTACAGGAAACACAGCATGTGCTTGTCCTACTTTACTGAAACCACATTGTCACCCTCAGAAGTCTCCTCCACTCTCTTCTGTAACACGTTTGTGGAGAAACCACTGGATTTAAGTTTATAATCTAGAGAATTAGTAAAATGAGATTAGCAAAATAAAGAGTAGGTGGTGGTAAGTCCTACAGAAGCAGATAGGTCAGAGCACAAGGGAAGAGTCTTGTTAGGTGGGGGTGCCACTTCGAGAAGGCCCTCCTCTCACTGAGTACCGTTTGAATTTATCTTGCGTCAGAAGCCCAATCTTCAGTGTGGTGGGCTTACCTTGGTTTGATACACAGGATGTTTTTAGGTTACTTGGCGAAATGGCTTTGGCAGGGACTGGGAAACTCTCTGTCTCCAACTTTCCTGTTTGATGATGTGAGTTCTCCATCTCTGGAAAGTCTCTGGTGTCCTTCCTGAGACTTTCACCAGATAGAGCTGATAGTGCCTGATGCTCGAATCTCCAGAGTGATGAGTTATGTAAGCCTCTTCTTTTTTTAAGAAAGCTAGCCTGACTCAGTTATTTTGTTATAGCAAACAAAAATGTAACCATAGAGCACATAACAGGATGTGCTATCATAGGACAAGAAAGAAAGAGAAAGGGAAGAAGACAACCATGGCCAGAGTTAGCTGATAGTGTGGGCAGGGGACACAGGAAACAGGAAGGCTGGACATGAGTGTATGGGGCATGAGGGTGTTGATAATAAAGACTTGGAACAGAGACCAAAATAATACAGTGACTCCCTCAGAGAGATGGGACTACAGAACAAGAAGACAGGGGAGAAAAGCTATAAGAGATAGGGTGAGTAAGCAGAGCCTAGATAATCCTTACAAATCAGACTGAGGAGTTTGGACCTTAACTAGGGATGTGCAGTGATACCTTGCAGTGACCAGTATGAGTTGGTGAGTTCTGTAAAGAAACATAAAGGTTAAAGATGGCAAGGAAGAAATCCACTTTCCTGTGTACTCTAATTCTCTTTGCCAACTTTTCTTGTTTGTTTCAGCCTATTCCATTTTGTTTAGTTTTGTTTTTATCTTACTTTATTTTATTATTACTTTTAGATGTCTATTTGTATTCTAACAAGAGAGAAAGAAAGAAAGGGTGAGGATTTGGGTGGGTGGGGCATTGAAGGAGGGGAACTGTAATCAGACACTTTTGTGTGGGGGGAAAAACTATTCAAGACAACAAAAAAGATGGCAGGGAAGACTACTCAAGAGAGGCTGCTGCAGGAGAGTTCCCAGCAGTGTGGAAAGACAAGGCTCAACTGCAAACACAAGCAAATGGGCATTTACAGCCAGAGCAGAGAGGATATACATCACTAAAGTGGCAGCTCAGCGGGAACTGGCTGAGCAGAAATCTTGTTGAAGGAAGGCCAGGGGAACAGACACCACCTGGAAGACGGTCTCAGATAAGGAATTGGAACAGAGATGGTAGCCATCAGATACTAAGGTAGAAGATTCTGGTCAAGCTGACTAAGTATGTTTATTGCCAGAAGAGAACCCTGTGAAGACAGATGCAGGAACCCAAAATCAGATTTAGCCAATGGCAGCTTCTCAAAGCTTGCTGGGAGTTTGATAGAGGAGACTGTTGTTCAGCAAACTTATGGTCAATGATGTCTTCTTGCTGTGGAGAAGGAAAGCACCTTGGCGACCAGCACTGAGGCCTCACTGTGCTTCCTCAGTTAACTCCAAGATTGGCAGAAGTCCTTTGTAGATAGACCTGCCTATTTTCCTCTAGAAGTGGTGAGTTTTAAAGAAACTTTAGTCAATTTCCATTTATATTGATGATATTATGAAAGGCTTGTGTCTTGTTTTGTTTTGTTTTAGTGTCCAGCTCTATTAAGAGTTGTAGCCTATTTCTTAGCCTTGGGAGACTTTTCTGATGCATAACTTTGGTCTTCTTGTTTCCCACAGGGAAGAGATCCCAAACATTGGGATCACAATGATCAAAAGCGTCTAAAACAGAGAGCAAGCGGAACACTGCCAACAACCCTGGTGGAGAGTCTGCGCTGTTCCCACATATCATAAACAAACCCCTATGAACTGTGGCGAGCCTCAAGGTGCCTGCAGATGCTTAGGCTGCTGGGGCTCTTTTGTCCTTTGTATCTCTTGTCCGAAAATCTCAGCCAAGAGGAAAGCAGAGGAGATCCGAAAAGAAAAGCGCTTTCCCCACACACTCAAAGGAAGAAGTGGCAGATGGAAGAAAAGGATTTTCTGGCTTGCTTGACACAAAATTCAAGTAAGACGTCTTTTATTTCTTTTAAATGTGACAGAGTCCTCATTAGTTTTGAACACTATTCTAAATCAGAATTTGAAATAACAGAGTAGCAGGGTCAAAGTGGACCTTTGCACTTCCTGTCAAAGGAACAGCTCAGAAAGCAATCTCAAAACACAAGCAAAGGAAAAGCCTAAGGCACCTCCCGTCACAGGGCAATTTAGAAAACCACTTTATATGCAAATTTTGTTCCTAAACACTGAATATGCTCATAAATTAGCCATTTATTAAAGCATTTACTTGACATAGGAGTTCCTTTTCCTCTCTGTCAACAGCTGTCAGGGTGTGCTTAATGTACCTTAAAATAATTAAATCACATACCTCAACATCTACATCCAAAGCTTTTTTCTCCTATCACAGTGATGTCCAAATTTTGCTTCTTAGAGAAATTGCCAAAATTGAGAAATGGACTATAAGAAAATCAGCAAAGCCCTGTGCGTAAAGGAGAGCAAGGCTTTGCTACATGGGCCCACTTGTGGTTCACAGCCTGTGCCAGAGTACATGGGCTGCAGTGAAGTGTGGAGCAGTAGAAAACCTAGAGGGGACACAGGTGCAAGCTGCTGTTGTGATTGAAACAAAGACTCATCTGTAACGTCCATAATATTGAACATGTGCTAAACAGTCAAGGGTCTCATCTTATTGATCTGTTGGTAAATCACAAAATGTCAGGCCGAAATGGACTATGGATGAAGATTATGTGGTCTGAGTATCTACCAACCATTGAGAGCAGGTAGAGTGGTAGAATACAAGGAGAAAATTTTAATAATCTTTGTCCTAAAACCCATATATGATAAAAGAGTAAATATTATCTTCTATGAACAAAATATTATGGAGTTAAAGATTGTTGGAAGATTTTTAACCTGGGTTATCAGACTTGGCCCTAAATCCAAGCGTGAGGATCCTTGTAGGAGAGAGAGACATAGGAAGATTGCCAAAGGAGAGAGCAGCAGGCGAGGGGACCAGAAAAAAAAAAAAAAAAAAAATAAAGATGTGCCAGCTGTGGGCTGGAGAGATGGCTCAGCTGTTAAAGACTAGGCTCACAACCAAAAATATAGGAGTTTAGTTCTCAGCACCCATGGCTGTCTCTCCAGCCACCTAAAAAAAAAAAAAAAAAAAAAATATGCCAGCTGCAAGGGCTAGAAGCAGCAGCAGACATGGAGCATCCCAGAGAGCCTCCAGGGACACACTCCTGCAAACACCTTCATTGCTGACTTCTACAAGTTTGTCTTGATTTAAACTACCTGGTTTCTGATCATCTGTTATGGCAGCTGTGTTTTTCAGGTCATATAGGAAAAGGCCAGTGTTTCAAGTCACACACAATTGCTGGTGATGGAAAGTGACACACCAGCTTTCTTCTTCCCTAGAGTCCCAGCTCATCACCAAAAGCCACCCTAGAACCTTCTCCTGTGGCTGTTAGTTTTTGCCACTATAATAATAAAAAGGAACAGTTTTAAGGAGGAAAATTTCCTCTTGGCTCATGGTTTTGGAGGCTTTGTCCCCCAGGCTGACTCGTGCCAACCATATGGGTCTACAGTGAGAAAGAACACCATGGTGATGGGCTCCTGCTGTGCAGCAAGCTTGTTTACCTTATAGAGGCCGCGAAGCAGAGAGACAGGAAGAGACAAAGATGGCCCTGGTGACTTCCTTCTCCAGCAGAGTCTCATTCTCCAAAATTTCAGTCACCTCCTAAAGCAGTACCATCAGCTTAGGACCAAGCATTCAGTTCAGGAGTCTGGAGTGGGAAGGGTATTTCACATTCAAACAATTACCTGGCCTCAACTTATCTTGCCTTTTTTGGCACATTCTACACTATTAGTCCTTCCTGCCTCTCTTAGCTCCAGTGACATGGAGCTCCTCAGATTTTCCTTCATCTCTGACCTCTTTTTGCCTCTCTTTATTTCTGTTTGCTTCTCTCTTTGTTTCCATGGTGATCTAATATTGTTTGCCCCCAAGCCTGCACTCAGCTTCATTTTCCTGTTCTTAGCATTTCCCTGAGGAACCTCATTCCTCATCTGATATCAAAAGCCTCAAAGATTGCCTGTAACTCAGTTTGTGTTGCGACAGAAATGACCTGCCATTCTTTCCTCTTTCGCTCCCTGCTTCCATCACCGGCATCCGGTCCAGGCACTCCACAGTCCTTGCCCCCTTGCATGTGCAAACTATTTCCAGTACCTTTTGCCTCTCCTCCCACAAGCCACTGCTCCAACATAAAATCTCATTACTTTTGACCCAGAAAAACTGCAATAGCCCATACCTGCTTCTTCTCTCCCCTTTTCACTGCATGTTAATTTACGTCACTACAGACTTGTTTGCTTCAAACATGCACATTTGAGTATGAAGAGACGGATTGGTGATGAAATCCGTGCTTGCTGCTCTTGCAGAGGACTGAATTTTTATCCCTAGACCCTACATCAAGCAGCTTACTTCTTGTAACTTCAGTTCCAGCAATCTGACACCATTTTCTGGCCTCTGTGGGTACTTTTCATATACCCCCCTCCACACGCACACACTTAAAAAATAAATCTTTTTAAAAATCCAAAGCATGTTTGTTATATTATATTTCCGTGGTTTAAAAATGTGAAAGCCATTCTGTTCTGACAAGTTCCACTGGGCTAGACTCAAAATATACCATGGAAGCATTGTCCCTTTCTGAAGTTCTAGGGAATAATCTCTTCCCTGGCCTCTCCTGGCTCCCAGGGTGACTGGGTGGGTTGTCCTTTATTCATAGTCCCTTCTCCATCTCAAAGCCAGCAAGATGCAGCCATGTCCATGTGCTGCCCGCCCCAGGGTCTCTCTTTTGTTTTCATTTTTCCTTTTCTTTCTTTTTTCTTTTTTTATCTTCTCTTGTGTCTTTATGCTTTGTTGGGGCTGAGTTGCATCTACTCTGATAGAAACTTCTAATTCCACATGTAATCTTAATTCTCTCTTCTCATATGACAAACAGTCTTTAGATTAAGGCTTCACAAAGTGATGTTTGGGGGAAATTATTCTGTCTGTCATAACCTCCTCCACACTCACTGTCTGGGTTGGCATGTGTGGACTTGCCAGAGGGCTCTGTGCAGGAAGCTTTGTTCTTAGTGCTACAGTGTTAAGGTGGTGGCCTCTCAAGAAGCAGGGCCTGGAAGGAGGTGATTGGAAGGGAAGTGTCCCGGTTTTAGGGACTGGCATTCATCTCATTGAATGAGTTTGGGGTAGTGAAAATGGGTTATTATGACATGAGGCTACACAGCATATTTTGCCTTTCCATGGGTTTGTTTCTCTTCTTGCTTCTTTTTCTACCATGTCTTGTTGTATATGAGACCACATCGGGCAAAACCAATATACTTGCTAGATTTTGAACATTCAGCCTCCCAAACTTAAGCTAAGTAAATGTTTTTCTTTTTTTATTTAAATTTATTTACTTGATTTTTTGTGTATAAGTTTTTTTGGCTGCATGTATGTCTGTGCACCAGGAGTGTGCTTGGTACTCATAGAGATTAGAAAAGGACATCAGATCACCTGGAATTGAAGTTATGGATAATTGTGAGCTGTGTTGTGGGTGCTGGGAATTGTACCTGAGTTCTCTGCAGTAACAAGTGCTCTTAGCCACTGAGCCATCTCTTCAGTCCTTAATAAATGTTTGTCCGTTTCTCACACATGGTGTTTCACTCTGACTTCTGTGCTATTTTCCTCCCTGGTGTATCTGTTCCTGTCCCTTCATTTGCTTCACAAAAATACTTTCTTCTTAAAATTCATAAAAATATTGTCTTTTCTTTTTGTTGCTGTTTTTGAATACCATTTATTTATTCTTTGACAATGTAATGCTTGTTTGTAATGTATCTTGATCGTATCTCATCCCCTACTCCTTCCTTCCACTCCACCCAGACACCCTCCAACAAGTCCTTCTCCTCCCTTTGTGTCTTTTCTTTTCTTTTTTGAGTTAGGACCCCACTTGGTCTGGTTATTGCCTCCTGCTGGGATGTGACAGACACTGTTAGCTCGCTCTTGTTTGGGTCTTGTTCTGGTAACCATAGTTGCAGTGTTTGTGAGTATATCAGCCATGCCATGTTCAGAGAGAGCATTCACAGCACTCCTCCCCATCCTGTGGCTCTTGCATTCTTTCTATCTCCTCCTTTGCAATATTCCCTAAGTCTTAGAGGAGGGAGGGGAGTTGATACAATGTTCTATTTAATGATGAGCCTCAACACTTGGACCAATCGTTAGTCTCTGGATGACTGCCGACAGAAGACAGAGGCTTATCTGCCTGAATATGATAGCAGATATGAAATCTATAGGTGTAAATACATTTTAAGGTAGTTTGGCAACATATCCATTTAGAAAAGCAATGATAGTAGCTTGCCCCCTAAAGCCTGTGACCAGCTTTAAAGCATCAGGCATGAATTCTCTTCTATAGAGTGGGCCTCACATCCCTTCAGAAAGCTGTTGGCTACTGGCCAATCAGTTTGATTCCTGTTGCCATGATAAAACACTTTGACCAAAAGCAACTCCGGGGAGGAAAGGACTCGTTTGGCTTAAACTTACAAATCATAGTACATCACTGGAGGACGGTAGGGCAGGAATTCAAGCAGGAGCTAGAAGCAGAAACCATGAAGGAATGCTGCTTTGTGGCTTACTGGTGGGCATATGCTCAACCAGCTTTCTCATACAGCCACTTAGGGATGGCAAAACTCACATTGGGCTTCCTGCTGGGATGCGACAGACACCTTCTACATAAATTTATAATTGCAATAATCCTCCAATAACATGTCCACAGGCCAACATGATCTGGGTGATTCTTCAATCAAGACTTTCCTCTCAGGTGACTCTAAGCTACATCAGGTTGTCAATTAAAAGTAACCAAGACACCCTCATAATCTTCACAATAGTTTTGTACTACTAGGTCCCTCCTGCCTGACAGGTCAGTACCGTAGTATTAAACAACAATCCCCAGTCCTCACCGTGGCTTACCTCCTGTGAATTATTAGTCAGTGAGTTTCCAGAGGCCTTTAAATGCAGGCTTTTCCCCTTGTGCTTGGTTGCCCACAGTAAGTAGATGGTAAGACCCCAGTGCTGAAGACACAACACACTTTGGTTGCAGGACATAAGGAAATCAAGCTGGAATTTACCTAAAAACTTCCTCCCTGTTGGCCACTTTCAAAATGGCAGAAGGTTCTTTACAGGCTGTTGGGGGAGGTGAAGCATCAGTGGTCTTGCTCAGCTCTGGATCTTGAATTCTGTCTCTTGCTGAGTTTTCTAAAACATGCCCTCACACTAAATAATTAATTATTTTCTTATATATTGTGCATTCCATCATATTAGGCTCTTCATTTATTCATTCTCTGTTTATGCCAGATGGCAAATACATTGATCATTCCTGCAATCATCCACCCACCCATCCACTGCTTGTTGAGTACATACTCCTAGCTACATTTAGGCACAATGAAAGTGCAGAAGATTGGGTCTTTTGTACTCAAAAATATAATTTCTTGGATGAACTAAGCCAATAATGATCTATAGTTCACATTCCTATTTAAAACATAAAAAGACAATAATGACCAAGAGAAATTTAAAGGCTGGATATGGCATACCTGCAATCTTAATACTCTAAAGGTTAAAACAGAAAGATCAAGAGTTAGCAACCAGCCAGGATATACTCTCAAACTAGATGGGAGAGTGCAGGGAGAGAGAGAGAAGAAATAAGAGAGAATTTGAAAATTCTGGTTATTTCTGTTTATAAAACCTCACTGAAAATGGAATTAATCAAACATAACAAGGAAAGAAAAGGGAAGGGGAGGAGGAAAGGACTAGAGAGGGAGGACAAAAAATATACAGTTGGTCGCACAGAACACAGAACCATTCCGCAAAGGTATTTAAAGAAGGTTTCATAAAATTGTGGCATTTAAGCTAGTTCTGAGAAAATGTTAGCTGTAATTGAGGTAAAAAGACATGTCTTTAATTTTTGCATTCCCATACCTAGGAGAAGTTTTCAGAAGGTTGAGTGAGGAGTTGGAGAAACAGGTGGTATGCAAGGGTGACTAAATATTGAGTGGCAATGAACCCCATGGAGAATAGGCAGTACAAAGGGTGATGATGGCTTTTCAGGGTCAGGACTCAGCCCATCTCAAATGTATTCTACACATCACCTCTGTGGTTTGTTAGAGGAGGATGTTAGGGACAAACTGGTCTCCTGCCCTCTGAAGCTCATATACCAAACAGAATCTGCAAGTGACTACAGTGTTAGACTCACTGAATTGAAGCTGAGAATGTGCGATCTGATAGGAAAGTTCAATGGTTTAACTGAAACTAATGGGAAGACATTTGAGCTCCCTGTGTTAGTCAGATTCACTCCATAAATATTCACTGAACAACACAATGTCACATACATTGATCTGGGAATACTTTAAATGGTCCTCAGCCTTCTTGATGCTGTGACCCTTTAAATATCTGATATGCAGTATATTTGAAAAGCGACCCTCAAAGGTGTCTCAACCCAGAGGTTGAGAACTACTGGTTTAAATAAAAAAGAAAAGAGTCTGGTCACATGAATTGTGCTTTCTGAAGGAGAAAATTGTAAATACAGTGATTTACATAGATAACAAGATCAGGGTGAGAGCCAAGGCTCATTAGCTCTTTCCCAGCATGTACCAGGCCCTGGGTTCCATCTCCAGCTCAGAAAAAGAACATACATGAAAGGTTCAGCTTGTTTGGTAGGAAGGGCCAGAGTTTCACAGTGAAGTGCACCAAAATATGCCCCAACAAGTTTCACATGTGACAAAGGACACCAACATGCTGTGGATATCACTCTGTATAGATAAAATGCTGATTGGCCAATAGCCAGGCAGGAAGTATAGGCGGGACAAGCACAGAAGAGAATTCTGGGAACAAGAAGTAAGGAGACGCTACCAGTCACTGCCATAAGTACCAACATGTAAGATACTGGTAAGCCACAAGCCATGTGGCAAGGTATAGAATTATAGAAATTGATTAATTTAAGATAGAAGAACTATATAACAAGAAGCCTGCCACGACCATACAGTTTGTAAGCAATATAAGTCTCTGTGTGTTTACTTGGTTGGGTCTGAGTAGCTGTGGGACTGGCAGGTGAGAGAGATTTGTCCTGACCGTGGGCCAGGCAGGACTGGAGAAAACTCCAGCTACACCAACATGTGAAGTTCTGGGGAGCAGAAGTCATGGGAAGGAAAAGTTAATGGCAAAGATCTGAGGGTGAGCACAGCCTACCTACAGGATACAGTTACAAAGGTCTGCTGAGTTCTAGGAAGTGAAGACCCAAGAGAAACAGGATGAAGTTTGGAAAATGTGTCTGGTCAGGGGTTTGGGTGAGCTACTGTCCTGGACTGCTGTAGTGCAGGGATTTCTGGGACAGAAGGAGACTTTCAGTACTAAAGCCAGGAAAGACTCGAGTCAGTGGGATAAGCTGGCTACCTTAGGCCACAATGAAAGAAAAGGGAAATGATATTTAAAGTATATTGAGAATGCCCCAAATATGATATAATTTCAGTTCTTCAGGATTGCCTGTATTTTGGGGAGAAAGATTGATAGGGTTGGAGACACACAGAGAGGACACTCACAGGAAGGTACTGCTGTCTTATAGGCAAAGATGATGTTTTGTTGGCCCAGGTGATAACAAAAAGCTGGAGTGAGGTAATGAGATGGAAGACTTTCCTTAAAGACAGAACCAAAAAGGTTTTGATGGTTAGCTGCAGTTACTGGCTCCCTAGGAATGAGGAAAGGGTAGAATCCTAGCTGGCTATGATGCTGCCCTTCCTTGGGTGGGTGACAGTCATGGATCTATGGTGCTGAGGGAAAAGAAACACCTTAGTGAGGGCCTCAGATAGGCAGCTGTATAGCTAGATCTGGAGCTCTGAAGCAAGGCAAGGTAGACTAATAGCACTAAAATGGAACTAAGAAATTCCCTGAATTGACTGCAAAACCACCAGGTCCTCTGCTGAGTTTACCCTGCTTCACATCACCTCAATGATCTGTCCTATAATTGTGGTAGATCACCTCTGTATTGGGCTGAGTCTGAGCAAGGACCTTACCCAGCACCATTGTGTCTCTGTCAGGGCAGCCACCATGATACATTTCCCTGAGTTTATAGGTAGATCCACAGAGGGAAAACATCAATACAGGGATTTGGGAACCAGTATTTTCTCTGCTGAGTCTGTCTTTCTACATGTACATCCTTCCAGGTGTCAAGAGAAGAGGGATGGTTTGCAGCAAGGACTTACCTCTCCTTTCACACTTCAGCCTTAATGATGAATGCTACAACATATAAGCTGTGGTGGTATATGTGTTTGATGGAACCTCAAGTCATCCTCATTGTGCCTAGTTTTCATCCGGAAAACACAAATAAGTGAGGTGGCTTTTCTTTTTTCTATTGGCATAGAGACAAAATAAAAGTACATTCAAAATTGTATACCTGCTTAGGTTAACTTCATAGCATGGAGCCAAATATAAATTCTGTCACCGTCTACAGCAGCTGGTATTTTAGGTATGAATTCAAATAATCTTCCAGGTGATTATTTCTCTTCCTCCTTCTCTTCCCCCTCCTCCTTCTCCTCTTCCTCCTTCCCCTCCTTCCCCTCCTCCTCCTCTTATTTCTCCTTCATCATCATTCAAGGCTGCATTCCACTTCACTGTGGACATAGCTTTCTTTTCTCAAGTCTCTCCAGATTATTCTCCTTGTTGTTTTTTCCTGCCCCCACCTTACCAGAATTGGGGACCCTTATGGTGCCTTGAGCAGGAGCCTATCCTCTCCCACAGGGGCTGCAGGCGAGCATCCCAATCTGCTCAGATGTATGGACGGAGTCTCATAGAATAGAGGAAAGCTACCTCTCCCGAGGCTTCACTGATGGCCCAACTCTCCAAACAAATTTTTAAACTGAAGTTTACACTGGTGGAATTTCAACCAACAGACCTTTCTTACTAGTGAGATCAGGTTCTGAAATTCTACCTAAATCTCAAAATATGGCTTTTGTAATTGAATCTAGACAGAGCGATGCTTCCCCTGTGTGGTGGAGTTTGATATTTCACTCTGTAGAAATGGATTTACAAGCAGGACCAAGGGGAGAACTGGTGATGTTGAGACATTTGTATTTTTTGTTTAATAACACGGGTGACAATCTCCATTGTTAGATAAAGAGAGAAACCAAAAAAGATGAGCTAACTGATAATATCCTTGGCCAAAAAAAAAAATGCATTGCTGTGAAATGTCAAAAGTTAGTATGTATCTTACTCTGACTGTGAAAATAACTGTAGTATGTAAAGTTTTTGTTTTTAAGTAATGCAACATTCATATTACTCAAGAGGAAGGCAATGATAAGTTACTGTCTCTCAATATTGTGTACAAATAATAATAATTAAAATAACACCTATGTAAAAAGAGTGGTTTCCACTCACCAGAAAATGATGCATAGATGTTCCTCAATTTCAAATATATTGCATCTCAATAAACTTATCACAAATACAAAATATCAGGGATAAAGTATTGTATTAACTCCCTCCCCATCTATCAAGCATACTGGGTTAGTAGCATGCTGCAGAGCTGTGACTGTTTCCCCTCATGGATGACGAAAAGCTGAAGCTTGTTGTCATTGCTGTGAACATGAGAGAATCAGACTGCATAGTGCCTGCCTGGGAGCAATCTGGATTCCACCCCAAAAGTACTGTCTCTATTAAGTACTTATCACATCCACACCATCATGAACTTGAAGTAGCATAAGTAGAACGATTTCATGTTGACGTCATCTGCATATGACATGCAGAAAACTGAAGCTAAGCCATCCTGGCTGAGGACATCATTGCCCGTCTAGGAAGTTTTTCTTAGAGTCAGTCAAAAATGACAGCAACCTGGAGGATATCTCTTAGGTCCTAGTTCTAACCTAAGATGTGTGACATGTAGCAGAAACAAAGCATTGTGGAGGTTCCGAGAAACCACAAAGGCACATGATTGCCTCAAGTCTTGCTTCTCAGAACCCACTTTCTGGATAAGCAGCATATGGGTGGCCCCTGGAAGCTCCTCGCAAGTGCAGTATCTGACCTCACAAACCCAGAATTCACAAGCAACAAGATAACTCGTGCAGCTCACATATTTCAATGTTGAGGAAACCCTGGGTAGGAAATTAAAACACCCAGGAAAGTATATGGTCAGATAAAACCACTGGAGTTGAAATGTAAGTCCCAGACTAAAAGGAGCAAAGACAGACAGGTGATTGTCACATAGTTAGCTTCCCTGGGACAATGAGTAACATCCAGGCCTGTAACAACAACCACAATAGAGACACTAATGTGGGTAAACATCTAGTGGTCACTTAGATTATGACACTCTAAACTCAGTTCCATGTGCATTATTTAATGGAACTTTGGAAACAACATTCCCATTTTACTACCTAGAGGAAGAACTACCAGGAGGAGGAATTTTATTTATTTACTTGTTTATTTGTGCATTTATTTTATTAGTTTTTGTGGCTCTGGAGAGTGAACACATGGCCTCATGTCTGCCGGTAGATATTCTCCCACAAAACTGCCTTCCCAGCCCTTCTGATTTTCATACAGATACCTAGTCTTGTGAAGTTGTCTACAATGGCTTCACACTCACCTGGGTTCCTGGGTTGCTGTAATTATAGGCTGCTGCCACCTCTGTGCCTGACAAGAACACAAAACCTGAAACTGGAAACTGGTTTAATTGGCTAAGGCAAATTGTACCAGGCATTTATTCAATCAACAGAGCAATTCTCAGACGTCAGAGGACACGCAACATATACTGAGGAGTTTGTGAAAATGCGGAATCCAGCACCTGTGTCACCAGCGCTAAACATCCAAAGGGGAGGCTTTAA
>CABHPH010160960.1:0-33607 GCA_902168325.1 Peromyscus nudipes
TTTACTACTCTTAGGTTTGGTCTTTTCATAGTGTCCCAGATTTCTTGGATGTTTTCTGTCAGGAACATTTTAGATTTAATATTTTCTTTGACCAATGTGTCCATTTCTTCTACCATATCTTCAATGCCTGAAATTCTATCTTCCATTTCTTGTACTCTGTTGGTAAAGTTTGCTTCCATATAAATGTTCAAATTCCTAAAGTTTTCATTTCCTGAATTCCATAAATTTGTTTTTCTTTATTGCTTCTATTTCCATTTTCAGATCTTGAACACTTTTATTAGTTTCCTTCAACTATTCGTATCTTCTTGGCTTTCTTCAAGGTATTTATTCATTTTCTTCAATTGCTCCTTTGTTTTTTCCTGGATTTCTTTAATGGTTTTATTCATTTCCTCTTTAAAAAATTTTATCATATTGATATAGTTAGGATTAAGGTGTTTTTTGTGCTTCAAATATGTTTTTTTTTCTGCTTCAGGCCTGTTGTGGTAGGATACCTAGCTGAGCTCTATTGGAAATTGGGATATATTGCCCATTGTGTTCTTATGCTGGCATTTAGGCATTTAGGCATATGGGTCTGATAGATCTAGGTACTGTGGGGTTTTTTTGTTTTGTTTTTTTGTTGGGTGGATGTTGTGTGTTCCTTTGTTTTTGTTTCTTCTCTGGATTATCAGAGAGTGTGATTGCTGTGTATTGTCTGTTTTACTGTACTGCTCAGATGGTGTGTCGCAGGGAATGGCTGCTGCTTTGGAGCCTGGGAAACAGTGGAGAGTGGGGCCAGAGATGTTAGGAGGGGTCTCTCTGTGGGATCCACAGTAGATGTGGACAGGGAAGAAGAGAAATGGTTGCTGGTGATCTGTTGCAATGCTGGGGACGACACTAAGGGATTGTGTTTAGTGAAGTAAGAGAAGGGGACTGTCTGCAGGCAGTACACCTGGTTTTCTGGCTGCAGTGGCCGTGGATGAGCAGAAGGTGCCTGCTGGAACTGGGTCCTAGGATCCACAGATGAGTAGGGGGAGGGAGATTAGCAGGGGGTGGTCTGTGGGAACCAGAGGAGATGTGGGCAGGGGGGAAGGGAGGCTGCAGCTGGTGATCTGACTCAGCGCTCAGGATAAGACTCAAGTATTTCTTTTTATATAACCATATTTTCTCAGAGCTTCTTGGTCGTTTCTTGTGAGGCATCAGTCACATCATCTCATTTATTGCTCATTATTTTTGTCTGTTATTCATAGAACCTTCCAGCTCTCCTTTGTGTGATTATAATAGAGCAGATCTTTTTCCTGGGCCCATCTGGACCTTTTTCCTTAATAACATCTCTTTCAACATCTGCTAGTTCTGAGGTGGTTGTGAGCATGCTCAGAGGTTAAAAAAGACATCAATTGTGCAGTCAAGTACTGCTGGATTTATTTATTTGAACATTGTAAGATCAATTTGCTATGGGCTTTTGTTTAGATCAGTGTTTTTGCCAGTATGGGTCACACACTGGCTTTTAAATTTAATCTTGACATCCATAATTGCAGCACAATTTACTACTCTGGACCTGGTAAACACCTGCTTAGAACACGCATTCCATTCAAACCAGATTCTTCTACCAGCTGCCTCTAATAGAGAGCATGCATCACCAGGCTATAAATGACAGGCATTGGAAAGTCCTCTGCAATCATAAGGCCTCCGAGAATTTAAAAGGAAATGCTGACTTCTTCAGGAATAACCTGGATTCACAAATTATTCTCTTTTGAATAGGATCTCCATTCCTCAGAGTCAAGTATACCTGCAATCAGGAAAATAATCAATTCCAGAAAGTAGAGAAATCAGCACCACAATGTATTAACTTTTAAAACAATGTAAATGGCAAATTTACCCTTAAGTTCCAGAGTCAGTTTGATTCTGTCACAGTCACAGTTTTATTCAATTTTGCTCTATTAAAACATGCTCAAATTCAGGATGAAAGTATCAGGAAATTAAATTTCTTCAGACATCAAACAATGAATTTGGTCATTGTCCTCTAACTTGTGATGCATATTTCCTTGTGAGTGTTGCCTCTAATCATTTTACCCTAGAGCCTTCCTCACTGATGACCTTGGCAATTTGATTATAGCTAACATCATCAACATTTTTTATTCCAGGGAGTGGGTAAGTTCAGGAAAGTGCCATGGCTCTGCTTCCTCGAAAGTAGAATGCACTTGGCCAGAATGATGCTATTGCAGCAATGTGGGGCAGTGCTGCTGGTGCCTGGTCTCTCTGTTGAGATACTGGCAGTTGGCCATGAATGGAACAGGCTGTTGTCATCAGCTCCACACATCTCAGACACATTGCAAAGGTGAACTCTTTCTGAACTTGTAATTGTTTTGTTTTGATTTTCTTTTGCAACAAACTTAATTGAGATGTTTCTATTACCAAATAAGAAGCTTTGGTATTTAAACTACAAAACTCCCCATTTAAAAGTAATTGTTAGTAGGTTTTCTAGGATATGAAGGGGAATCCAGTGGAAATTGACATGGCAGCCTGGAGGAAAGATGTCAAATGCAGCCACAGACCAAGAGAAAGGCCAGGTTTGAGGCTTCTGTGATTTGCCCAATTCTAAAGTGATTAAACAGGGTTCTAAAGTTGGTGATCACAATCTCCCACTTTTAAAGTAAACAAAAACTATTATATTTAGTATGTATTAGACATGAGGAGAATTTTGGAGTATTCTAGTCATGGTTAGCCTGACCGCAAAGCCTGTGGGTAAACAGGAAAATGCTCTGAGCAAGACATATACTTTCTCACTCTATTTCCTGCACTTCATCATAAAACACTACAAATATTTCTGATATTAAGGAAAATATAATGAACTAACGAGTTCCACAAGTTTCCTCATGGCTTTGACTGTTGGTCTTCTATTGACAGAAGCTCAGGGTCCTGGTCTTTGTCTGCACTTGTCCCCAGAAAAGTATCTTCAAGCACATAGTACCATAGTAGCTATCTGAAGAGAGGATCAAGTTTCCACAGTTCAGGTGCTTCATCTTAAAGATGAAAGCACTTCTGCCTGCTGCTCAAGTAGAAACAGGACATGGCACCTGCTGCTAGACGGTGTCTGTAGGTAAGAGTAGACAACGGTGCCAAACAGCTGGCCATCAGCATTTCTGAGGACATTGACTTTAGAAGTTCTACCACCAAATAGGGTCTATCTCTCTGAAAGAGTGCACGTCTTAATTATCGTCCTCAGGATCACTGGAGACAAGATAGAAACTTCTTGATATCTTTGGAATGAAATGACCTTTATACTTTAGTTCCCTTTAGTTTAGTTTAGCTTTTTTTTTTGAGTAGTATTTCAGGTTTCTGAGAATAAATTTCAGCATATTAAACAAGAAAACCCCTCATAGCATTATCCAAAGATGGAACAGGCTCCTAGTGTGGTGATGGGTTCAACGTCAGTAGAAGAACACCAGGCTGAACTGTTGGCAAATGCAAAGAGCATACAATAGAAAACCACAAAGAAGTCTGTGGCCCAGTCAGATGGCTAAGGTATAACCTCATCTCCCCTACTTCCTAGTTGCACACAGTCAGCAAGCTACTTTTATGTTTGTGTCATCACCATAGTTATGAGGCTGTGAAGATGAAATCAGATTATATTCAGAGGAGCTGAGCAATCTCAGAATTCATATGAATGTGGCACTTTTGGGTGAAAGAATGGGGCTGTTAATCCCATCATGACAACAGGTGTTCTGTCTTGGGAATTCTACATGAGACATTTGTTAAGTTACTTGAAACTCAAAAAGAATGAATTAGGTCTCATCATTATGTTCCATGTTACTATTCTGGTTTGGGCCATTGTTACTAGAGAAAGGAGCCCTACATTTTCTTTCAACCTTGAGATTTTAAAATTTGCTGCTCCACAGCTGTCATTTGCCAAACCATTCAGTTTAGAAGGGAACCAAGAGACTGAGAGGTAGGTAGGAAGTGTGAAAGCAAATTTATATGCAGATTCAGTGTGCTTTGTTTTTAAGGCCACAGCTAAGCACAGAGCAGAGAATGTTGCTGTCAGTTCCATGAGGAGACTGCTTCATCCCATTTTCAACTTCATTCTCCCCATCAACTTTGTACCATGAAAGACAAGTAAATTGTGTTGATGTTCTCTATTATGACACACACTGACGTGACTGAGAGGAAGCAACTTCCTTGTTCTTAAGTGGAAGGAGTAACAGTGCCAACCACGGGGCTAGTGGAGAGTAACTGGCACAGAGGACTTCCGGGAGTCTCTACCGGGACCCAGAAAGCTTTTGTTCTCATGTCTCCCTGAGTCAGGAAGTAATATGATTCCAGATGCAGTAAAGGAAGTATACTAATGATTTTTATGAGATTATAATGGATGATTTTTTAAAAAGAAAAACGATTCTCATATATATATATATTGAATATACTAAGAATTTTATTTAACTTATTAATTAAATAAGGAGACTAGCAAAAGTCAAGTCAGTTCAAGACGAGACTTTAAAGTCCAGGCTTCTGCATAAAGTCAGAAATACTATAATAAATATGAAATAACAGCTGGGCTTGTTGTCACATGCCTGTAATCCTAGTACTCCAGATGGTGGGACAGGCAGAGCACAAGTTCAAGGCCAGTTTGCACTACATAGTAAGCTTGAGGATAACCTGAGATATAACAAGACCCCATCTCAGAAAAATGAAATGATAAACCACACTTTTAAATAAAAGTCCCCTTGAACCCCATGAAGAGAAACTTCTGACGTCTCCTGTAGACAATGGCAATGCTTTTCTATTTAGACACATTTTTCTCCTTACACTGTGTAAGGGTAAGGAAGCAATTTGAGGTGTGGTAGAGATTGCCTCTAATCCCAACATTCAGGATGCTGAGGCAAGAGTCAAAACTGAGTAACACTAAGAGGCATTTATTATTAGTGGTATTTACCTCTAGTTGAGACTGTATTACACTTAATTTAGTATTCTTTCTTTCATTTTAATATTATATAGTGAACACTTGAAAATGTTTTTTATATATTTTTCCATAACATTCTTTCCCATAGTATTGATAAAACATTGTTTTATTTAATTAAATACTTTATCTCCTTAAAAAACTGTTCAAACCCAACCTGGGCTACATGGTAAGAAAAAAAATAAAAAAAAGAATTTGGAAACTAGATAAAATTTAGTTTCAAATTTAAATTCTACTGATTGATAACTGTGTCATTTTAGGCTTCTTGATAGTTCTTTATTAAACATTATGATTGTCAAATAAGTAAAATACATAGTGAGGGTGAGGAAAAATTAAAATGGCTATTAAGAAACTAGATGAAGTTTTATATACAATGTGGTAGCAGGCTTAAACAATGTGAGTTTTATGAGAATATAGGAATTTTCTAGGACAATTTTGTTCTGAGAACAAAGCCAACATGGAAACTACTAGCTTCAAGGTGCTGGCATCCTCCTTGAGAAAGGGAACCATTCAAGACATTGGGAATGGAGCTCTGGGACACCATACAGAATGGCGTCCCAGCAAGCACAACACATGGGATTAGGAGATCAGACACATGTCAGAGGAATCTAAAAACTCCCATTTCTCTTGCTGTCAATTACTGTATCTCTAAAGTGTAGTGTGGATCAGAATTGAGATCTTCTGAGACCCAAATGCTTTGAGCTTCTCCTCCCAACATGTCACAGCTGAGAGAGTGACGTTTAGACACAGAGCAAAGACAACAGGAAACTGTAGTCACATAGAGGGCAATGTTTTTTGTTTATGTGTTTTCTTTTAGGAGCATAGTTTGATTGCTTTCTTGCATTTTTTTCTAACTGGAATTCCTTAGGCAGAAAATGATGACAGATAAACCACTTGCTTTCTTACTCACTTGAATCTTTTACTTTGCTCTTAACAGACCTGACAGAACTCTACACAGTGTCACTTAATTAACAGCCAATACACATTGAAATAATTTTTAGTGATTGTTATCATTAACAGTACCAAGTAGCATCTTTAGAAAATAGTGCCAGGATAATTAAATTGGCTTTACAGGGGAGAAATCCTCAGTCAGCAGAGGGTTTGAACCACACAGCTAACGTCACATTGTCAGTCATTAGCAGATCTGAGAAACAGAATCAAGCATCCAGAGTCCTGGGATTTTGTTCAAACAAAATGGTAACTAGTCTGCCATGAGATTGGATATCTTAGGGGGAAAAAATCTCTCTTGAATGGACCAGGGGCGTATTATTGCCAGCTCAAAACACTGAGCAGAGAGAGCCTCTGGGGAAACATTGATTTTTCAAACATTAATCTATTTTCTCCATCTTTGTGATGGATTATATGTATAAAAATATGTCCTTAAAGGTCTTGATGCCTTGTTAGCATGGCCTTGGGATTCTTGAATGCTGTAAATAAGTGTGAAAGCCATCCCTAGCTATAAAAATCACTGAATTTACAGTTTAAGTGACTGAGAATTTAAATGACACCAAGTACATGATTTATCTCATCTACCACCCAACAAATACATGCTAATCGCCCACTACCTGCTAGACACTGCTCTAGACATTAGTAATCCAGCCACATATCCACAAACTAAATATCTTATCTTAATGGGCCCTATAGTCTAGGAAGATACAGAGTAAATGAGTACATAATCCAAGGCTAGTGGCAATATATGCAAAATAATAGCGCAAAATAAGCTTTGGAAACAACAATAAAACAAGGTTTGGGAATTTATAATCTTCATGTACAATTTTCAGGATAGATCTTTCCAGGAGATGATACAGCTAGCCATGTGACTTCTCTGGGGAACAAGGCCTGAGAAGAGCAGGAACAAGATCTCCTTGTGGCAAGGCCCTGGAGACCCTGACCAGTTTTGGCAAAGCCTATGGACATTTCACTGTATAATTCTGGGCATGACTACAGGAGCATATGTGCTACCTGCTCTCCTTGCTTTCAGTATGCAAGCCATATCACTGGCTGCCTCTAGTTCACTTTCTCAGAGTTGGGGATAAAATAACTATTACAAAAGCAAAACTTCCCCCTGATAACTCTTCTCTGGGTGAACCAGAGGGAATGTTGTTAAAAATACACAGTGGATCTGATTTATCCCCTAAAGACATGATTTCAGGCTTCTTAAGAATGAAATGTTGCCGTTCCAATGCACCCTGTGACTAGTCTGAAAGAATCACAATAGTTCATGAAGTTTAATATTACATATGTGCATAACTGTTCTGGAGAGAATGGTTTTAACCACAAGAGTCTTGGAGAAACACAAATAAATCAATGATATTAAGAGTTAATGGGAACGGTATAGAAACAGGGAATGAAGCAGAATCATAGGAATCCACAGTGCCCTAATTTCTAATTGCTGTGCCAACATTGTAGAAAATTGACAGGAAAAGGACATGAGAACAAGGGATAAGCAGTACCAACTATTAAGTGTAAGCTTTTAAGTTACGTGGCTTACGGGATGATAGGGAAAACCTGGTATATCTCCACAGGGGATAGAGTAGTGCAAAATGAAGAATGAATTGATCCAGTTTTGGCTGGTGAGTTGGTTGTGAGAACTTGGACCTTACCAGAAGTAAATGTGTTGTCTTTCACTCTGTATGCCACTGTAATTGTATGTGCTGCCAACGGGGCACACTGTCCTACCTATAGGTGTGCCTTTGTCACTTGCAACACTGCTTATGCTTCTAACATTAGAGCTATGGATCATGCAGGTAACGGTTACCAGTGGGAAAGTCGGGGGACGGAGGGGGAAAGAAACAAAGGAAAAAGCTGGTAATTGCTGTAAATTTTTAGAAACTTAAAGGAACAAATCTGATTGTAAAACTGTTCATGCAAAGCACTGAAATTGTATAAATAAAAATGGCCCAAGCCATCCAGGCCACTTGTTTGAAAGAGGTGGTCACAGTTTCTTCATTGCGCTGACTTCACACATACATCCCAGATCGTTGGACCCATTTGGAGCAAGGCTCCCAGCAGATATATGAGAAGAAATGTAGATAAAGTTACTTGCTGTTAGGAACAGACTAACTAGAGGATATCCTATGCTCTTGATATATCGCACACACATCAATGCACAGAACAGTGATTTTTCCAGTGCCAATACACATGCAGCTAGCTAGATAAGTGGGAAAGCCAGAAAAGTCATGGTCAAAAGTCAAGTAGTTGTATAGGATGTGCAGAGGACTCTGGACTTCATTTGAAGTGCATAGTAAATGCATTGGAAGATTTGAGATTGAGAAACATACCGTCATTTACATTTTGCAGTATCTCTCCAATGGGGAGTAGAGAATGGTACAGAGGGAGGAGGGAAGTCAGAGGACAATCTAGTAGCTAAGCTATGAGATTGTGGGGTTGAGATTGAGGGGTTCTGTGAGGAAAAAGACAGTATCCACAATGAGTAATGTCGTCTTCCTGTCTTAATCTTGCTGGGTTGCCTAGTCTTATCTGAATGTCTATCCTAGCTTAACCTTGTTGGACTCCACATCAGATATCTGAAAGCTAAAAAAACCTCTTGAAATGAACAGTTAACGAGGATTGAATATATAATGGCTACCACACCAACCTTGATATGACTTCCAAATTCATCGTTGTATCATTAGCATGCTGACTGCCACCCCCAGCACGTGCACATGAGCACACGTAGATACAAAGACACACACCATGTGAGTTTATAATTGCCAAGAAGAGATCACAGAGCCTTCATTTGGGTGGAAATGTAGGCACCTTAATTACCAGAATATGACACAAATGCTTCAGCCCTTCATGAGTCCACAATGCCCCCATCTTTGCTCCTTTGTGATCTTCTGACCACAAGTGAGTAGAGAAGTTTATTTCAAAAGTATCTCCAATATATATTATTGCACAAGGATAAGCTTCCTTTGTTGTTCAATCAACCATCGGTCTGGTTCCCAGTTCCATAGTTTCAAGATAGATAAAGAATCAAGGTTACAGAAAAAAAAAATAAGATTTGGAGATGCAGTCAACTTACTTCTTACTGATTGATAGAAAGAGAAGGGTCAAAGATGACTCCAACTTTTCTGACTTAAGCATTCAAACGATTGGGGTGTAATTTACTGAAATAGGAATCCAAGAAGAGGAAAAATTTTAGGATGAAATGTTGCTTTGAAACTTGAGATCAAGCTGTCTGGTGAGTGATATGATCTGTGCATTCTGAGTTCTGAGGACAAGTTCAGACTAATCATACTTTTGAAATAATTACTATGAAGATAGTATTTATATCCATAGCAATAATTGTGACCACATCTAAAAATACCAAGAATTAAATTCTGAGGCACAGTAAGAGCAGGAAGCTGTGAATGTAGAATTTCAGTGGACAGGTGAAGGATGTTTTTCAAAGAAGGGGTGTGCTGGCCAGTGCAAATGCTGCTGAGAAAAGAAATCAGGAACAAATAATTGACTGCCAGCTATGCTGATAAGGGCTTTGGTGACAAGGTCCTTGAAAAACTGCCAAAAGAGCAGTTTTAGATAAACCATAGGAATGCAGCACTTGTTTTTGTTTTTTTTAATTAAAATATTTTAGTTTTATTAAAAATGGATTTTTTTTCAATGAGAGAGAAGAGGGATTCTATGAGCAAGAGATATAGAGGCCATGATTGGAAAAAGAACAGAGACAACTAGCCAAACTAATAGAGACACATGAACTGTGGACCAATAGCTGAGGAGCCCCCATGGTACTGGACCAGGCCCTATGGATAAGTGAGACAGTTGTTTAGCTTGAACTGTTTAGGGGGCCCCCAGGCAGTGGGAATAGGACCCATCCCTAGTGCATGAGTGGGCTTTTTGGACCTAGTGCCTATGGTGGGACACTTTGCGCAGCCTTGGTGCAGGGAGGAGGTGCTTGGACCTACCTCAGCTGAGTGTACCAGGCTCTGCTGACTCCCCATGGGAGACCTTGCCTTGGAGGAGGTGGGAATAAGGGGTTGGTTGGAGGGGAGGGTTGGGGGTGGGAGGAGGGAGAACAGGGGGATCTGTGGTTGGTATGTAAAATGAATAGAAAAATCTCTTAATAAAAAATAGATTTTTTTCACACAATGTATTCTAACTATGAGTTCTCCTCCTGCAGCCTCTTCCACTTCCTCCCCACCTTCCCTTCTATCCAGATCATACTATTTCTGTTTCTCTGTTAGAAAATAAGCAAGCATACAGAAAATAAAAATAAAATAAGATTGTTTTTCGAATCTTAAATGATCTTATTAATAGAAAATATTGGGGCAAAAGCTGAAAGATATTGGGGTAAAAGCTGAAAGATCAGAGAAGCAGGGCAAGCCACAGCCAGCCTCACCTCTCCAACTCCTCAGCCAATCCTAAAAGCCTCTGAGTCCTCACCCAAAAGCCTCAGCCAAAAATAGCCTCTAGCTGAAAGGGACGCTTCTGCCAAAAACCTTCTAGTTCCTGTTTCCTCACAACTTATATACCTTTCTCCACCCAGCCATCACTTCCTGGGATTAAAGGCCTGTGTGCTTCCCAAGCAAAGGCATGAGATCTCAAGTGTTGGGATTAAAGGCATGTGACTCTCAAGTATTGGGATTAAAGGTGTGTGCCACCACTGTCTCTGCTTTTTTTTTCCTGAGTCAATATCATGTAGTCCAGGGTGGCTTTGAATTCACAGAGATCCAGATAGATCTCTGCCTCCTGAGTGATAGGATTAAAGGTATGTGTCACCACTGCCTGACCTCTATGTCTAATCTAGTAGCTGACTCTGTCTCCTGAACTTCAGGCAAGTTTTTTTAGGGTACACAGTGTATCACCACATAAGATAAGATAAAAACGAACAAGCTGGAATAGGACAAAACAAACAGAAGAAAAAGAGACAGAGAAAAAGCATGAGAAACACATATAGACAAAGAGTCAAATGTGTTCACGCACATAGGAATCCCATAGAAACACAAAACCAAGAGTCATGATTATGTACAAAGGACCTACAAGGAAAAAGAAAAATACCCTGACACAACATTATGAGAAAAAGAAAAAGAATCTCCTAATGCAGTCCGGGGGCCCCCAAAACTGCTCCAGGGTTGTTAATAGAAGACCTCAGAGTAGCGGGACTTTAGGAAACATTTTTATCTGAGGGTGTTTAGAAATAAGTTTCTATCTATCTTATGGGGAATAAGGAAACACATGCTTTCTCATGGTAACTTCCTGTTTTACCTCATCTAGAAAAAATCCTCTCTTAAAATATTTCTTGCTCTCTATCCTGCCTTGCTACTCATCCTCTCTCCTCAGCTCCTTCTGCACACACACACACACACACACACTCCAACACTCACTGTACAGCTCTTTTCATAGTTCCTTCACATAGCTCCTCTCACAGCCAAACTCTGCACAACTTTATGTTACATTTTCAGAGTCCAACCCATTCTCATAGCACATGATAAGTCACACAGTTTTTCTCAGGGTAGAGATGTCACATTGACTGGCCAGAGAGTAATGCTTGGCCATCCATTTAGCTTTTTTCCAAAACTGAGAATAACACTTTTGAATTTGCTCTAAGGTCTTAGCTAAATGTTTAAAAGGCTGTCTTTGTAACTGAGAATACTGTACTTTCCTGTGTCAGTTATGAAAAATATCCTTGTATTATTTCTAATCATCAGAATTATACAGCTTAAACAGAAATCATCTTCCTGACAATCCACAATTATAAGTGTGGCCAAAGATGGAACATTTTTACAGGATAAACAGACAAGCAGTGAGGAAAATACCCATAGCTGTTATTAGGGGATAAATGAAGTGGTACATGAGAAAAATTATAGACAGGAGCAACTGGTAATCAACAGTCAGTTATCCCACAACTTTGTCAGGTGGAGCTCCCTATCAGGTGGGTCTGTTGGGTTAATATTAGTTGTCACCTACTGTATCCTCCCATGGCTTCCTGCAATCTCCAAAGATACCATTCAATTCATTTTGTGTTGGCCATATATTTTTAGGCATGGAGACTATCCTTGATGGTGGTTTGCTTCCCAAAAAGACTCATTTGAGAAAACTAGTTTTTCTATTGCAAGTGGTTATCTGTTGGAGCTAGCTCCTGGGTTAGGGATGGGGTGTGTATCCACATCTTCTCTCAATTCTAGGACTCCATTTTATGCTGACCAAAGTAAGCCCTGTGCATATTAACACAGTCTTTGTGAGTTTATATGTGTGCCAGCATGATTATGTTTAAAAGGCCTTGATTCCTTGGTGTCCTCTATCTCTTCTGTCTCTTACACTCTTTGTGTTTCTTCTTCCACAGAGCTCCCTGAGCCCTGAGGGGAGGGATTTGATGGAGACATCCCATTTAGGGTTGAGTGGTCCAAGGTCTCTTACTCTCTGGATAGTTCACAGCTATGGCTCTCTGTATTTGTTCCCATCTGCTACAGGAAGCTATGAGTGTAGAAGAATGCCACATGGTACAATTATTTAATTATTTGTTTATTTATTTGTTTGTTGATGAATAGTATTTGATTTTATCCTAGGTACCTATGCTATCTAGTCTCAGGCTTTTGGACATCCAAGCAGTGTTGGTTTTATTTGCAACTCATGGGATGGGCCTTAAGTTAAGTCAGATATTAATTGGTTATTCCCACAAGATTTGTGTCATCATTGCCCTAGCATATCTTGCAGGCAGGATAGTATTGGAGATCCAAGGGTTTTAGCTGGCTTGATGTTTCTCTTATGGTAGTGTACCTTCCTGTACCAAAGGTGAAGGCTCTATGTAGACACCAACTCACAGTCTCCACAGTCAGTGGTCAATGAGTTGAGTAGGTGTTATCTTGAGCAATGGGGACTTGCTGTCAGTTTATAGAGAACAAGTAATTTGTCTTGGCAACTACCTGGGTTGTCTGGGGATTCCCAGGGTACCCCTTTAGCCAACAACTCAATTAGATGTAACCCAGTCCCTGGACTGGCAGCTTCATTTGGTGACAAGAGATGGCCATTTGGGACTCTATTTCAGCCATATTTGTTGATTTCATTTAGATTGCCTTCATATATGTGTATATTTTGGGGAAGCTTCTTTTGTACTGTGTTCCATACTACCCCTCAAATAACAATTAATTTTAGGTGTCTCTCTAAATACTCCCTCTCTAATCACATCTTCCCTCCCCATCCCTCCCATTCCATCCCTCAAACCATCCATCCACAGCTATCCACAGCTGTCTATTTGAATTCCCTTTCCTAACAAAATCTCTCTGTACTCTCTAGTCCTTTACTTTATACCTATCCTCTGCAATTCTATGGATTGTAGCTTGGTCATCATTGACTCAATAGCTAATATCCACATACAAGTGAAGACATCATATTTGTCTTTCTGAGTCTGACATACCTCACTCAGGATGATTTTTTTCAGTTCCATGAATTTATCTGCAAATTAAATGGTGTCATTTTTTAAACATCTGAGTAATACTCTACTGTGTAAATGTACCACATTTTTAAAAATCTCTTGTTAAAGGGTATCTAGGTTGTTTCCAATTTCTGGATTTTATGAATAAAGTAGCAATGAAAATTATTAAGCAAAGTCTTTTTGGTTAGATGAAACATCCATTGGATATATGCCCAAGAGCGGTACAACAGGATCTTAAGGAAGGGCAATTTCCTTCTTGCTGAAGAACTGTCACACTGGTTTACACAGTTGCTGTACAAGTTTGCACTCCCACCAGTAACTTACTCAACATTCCTGCCAGAATGAGCTGTTACTTATTCTACTGTTCTTAACCATTCTAAAAGAGAAAAGTGAAATCTCAAAGTAGTTTTGATTTGCATTTCCCTGATGGCTGTTGATCATTTTTTAAGCATTTCTCTGCCATTTGAATCTCCTCTAGTAAGAATTCTGTTTCAATCTGTAATCCATTTTTAATTGGGTTATTTGTTTTCTTGATATCTATTTTTTGAATTCTTTGAATATTTTGGACATTTAGCCATCTATATGATGTGTAGTTGGTAAAAAAATATTTTCCAATTCTGTAGGCTGCCACTTTGTTCAACTGATGGTGTACTTTGCCATGTAGAAACTTCTCAGTTTTATGAGGTTCCACGTATTAATTTTTTTATTTTAGTGCCTGTGTTAATGGTGTTCTGTTCAGAAAGTTCTTTCCCGTGCCAATGAGTTTGAGAGTAGTTGCCAATTTCTCTTCGATATGGCTCAAAGTATCTGGTTTTATATTGAGGTTTTAGATCCATTTGGAGTTGAATTTTGTGCAGGATGATAACTCTGAATATATTTGGATTCTTCTACATGCATCTATCTAGTTATTCAAAACCATTTGCTGAAGATGTTGTCTTTTTTGCAGTGTGTGTTTCTGACTTATTAATAACCAGGTGTCCTTAGGTGTGTGCACTAAAATTTTGGGTCTTCAATTTTATTCCATTGATTGACATGTCTGTATTTGTACCAGTACCATGCTGGCTTTATTACTTTTGCTCTATAGTACAATTTGAGATCAAGACTCAATACCTCCTGCAGTTCTTTGATTATTCAGGATTTTTTTTAGATACTCTGGGTTTTTTTGTTTTGCCATCTGAAGCTGAAGATTATCTTTTCAAGATCTATGAAGAATTGTGTTGGAATTTTGAAGGGAATTGCATTGAACCTGTATATTTCTTTTGGCAGGATGGCCAATTTTACTATATTAATCCTACCAGTACAAGAGTATGGGAGATCTTTCTATCCTCTGATATATTCTTCAATTGCTTCAATGTCTTAAAGTTTTTATCGTACAAGTCTTTCACTTGCTTGGTTAGAGTTATCCAAAGAAATTTTATATTCCCTGATTTCTTTATCAGTGGTCATTTGTATATAGGAAGGCTACTGATTAGTGTGTGTGTGTGTGTGTGTGTGTGTGTGTGTGTGTGTGTGAGGTGTGTATAATAATTTGAGTATAGTATAATCTGGTATAATTCTGCACTAAAACCACATACCTCTAGGTTTCCTTTGGTGGGTAGACTTTTAATTACTGCTTCTATTAAACCATGTGTTATAGGTCTATTTAAATTGCTTATCTTATCTTGATTTAACTTTGGTAGGTGGTATATTGAAAATAACCTAATTCTTTTAGATTTACCAATTTGGTGGAGTATAGGTTTTTAAAGCATGTTCTTAAGATTATCTGCATTTCCTCAATGTTTATTTTTATGACTCCTTTTTAGCTCTAATTTTGTTAATTTGGATAATCTCTGTCTGCCTTTGAGTTAAATTGGCTAAGGGATTGTCAAATTTATTTTTCTCAACCAATTTTTTGTTTCTTTGATTCTTTGCATTTATTTTGGTTAGCTGTTTCTATTTTATTGATTTCAGGCTTGAGTTTGATTATTTCTAGCCATCTAATTCTCTTGAGTGCTGTTAATTCTTCTTTCTGTTCTAGATTCTTCAGGTATGCTGATAAGCTACTAATATGTACTCTCTGCAATGTCTATATATTCATTTAGTGCTATGAATTCTCTCTGAGAACCCCATTCAATGCATCCCGTAAGTTTGGCTATGTAGTGTTTTTATTTTCATTCAATCCTAAAAAGTTTTTTAATTTCTTTCTGTTTCTGTCTTGACTTGATTTTTCAATCAGTAGTTGAGTTTTTCATTTTCCATGACTTTGTAAGCTTTCTTTGTTCATAACTGCTGAATCCAGCCTGACCTTTGGACAGACCTTGGTACAGGGGTGTATGGATTGAGAAATAATAGATATGAAAAATTGCTGTGGATATGTTCTGTATGCTGTGAATGTGTTGCTCTGATTGGTTGATAAATAAAATGCTGATTGGCCAGTAGCCATGCAGGAAGTATAGGTAGGACAAGCAGAGAATAGAATTCTGGGAGGAAGAAGGTTGAGTCAGGAGACACTACCAGCTGCCACTGCCATGAGAAGCAAGATGTGAAGGCAGAACTGGGAAAAGGTATCAAGCCACATGGCTAAAAATAAGTAAGAATTATTGGTTAATTTAAGTGAAAGATCTAGATAGCAAGAAGCCTGAGCCATCAGGCCTAACAGTTTAAATAATATAAGCATCTGTGTGTTTCTTTGGGTCTGAGTGGCTATGAGTCAGGTGGGACCAGGAAAACTTCTGGCTACAAAAAATAGAGACATAGATGTAAAAGAAAAAGACAGATACACAGAATAGCATCAGAAGAGCTCTGGGTCAATACTACAGTCACCCCAAGTTTATTCCTCATGGACTTTTTATACACCAGCAAGGGGAGAGGCAAAAGATCTCCCACTCTTAAGGACACCATGGCTCAAGGTACAAAGTACGGAGAAGTGTAAACACTTCCTTAATTCTAAGAATATCTAGTAGCCATGCCTTATGGCAAAACATCCTGTAATTAGGCTGTGTAAAAGACATCTTATAGCTATGCCTTAGGCCAAAACATCCTATTATGTAGCCTTGCAGGGCAAAATGGGCTCATACTCTCTGACCTTGAGTCAAAATGGAATAAGGCTACACTATGAAGTCTCTGTGGGCCCCCACAGATATTCAGTTTTAATCCATGGTGGTCATATAGGATGCAGGATATTTTGATTTTTTTCATATCTGTTGAGACTTGCTTTGTATCTGAATATGTGGTCAATTTAGAGAAAATTCAGTGAGATGCTGAGAAGAAGGTATATTCTTTTGTGCTTGAGTAGGCTGTTCTGTAAATATGCGTTAAGTCCATTTGGTTTATGCTATCAATTTTTTCTCCGTTTAGTTTTTGTCTGGAAGACCTGTCTCTTTGTGAAAGTAGGGTATCGAAGTCATCTAGTAGCTTAATGTGAGGATCAATATGTGATTTAAGCTCTAGTAGTGTTTCTTTTATGAACTTGGGTGATCTATTATCCAGTACATAGATGTTAAGAATTGCAATGTTCTTTTGGTAGATTTTTCCTTTGATGAGTATGTAATACCTTTCCCCATCTCTGCTGATGGGTTTTGGTTTGAAGTTTATTTTATCATACATCAAAATGGCAACACCAGCTTTCTTCTTAGGTACATTTTCTTGGAATATTTTTTCCATCCTTTTAGCCTGAGGTAATATCTATCTCTTATGTTATAGTGTGTGGGGTTTTTGTTTTGTTTTGTTTTTGTTTTTTGTATACAGCAGAAGGATGGATCCTGTTTTTGCATCCATTCTGTTAGTCTGTGTTTTTTTATTGGAGAATTGAGATCATTGATGTTGATAGTTACCATCGATGGGCAGTGGTTTTGATTCCCTTTATTTTGTTGTTGTGCTATGTGATCCCCTTTTGTTTTCTGATTATAATATTGTTTATTCTTGCATTTTCTTGGGTGTGGCTAACCTCTTCAGGTTGAAATTTTCCTTGTGGCACTTTCTGCAGAGGTTATGTAGATAGATGCTGTTTAAAATTGGTTTTATCTTGGGATCACTTAGTTTTTCCATCTGTTATTATTGAAAGTTTTGTTGAGTATAGTCTGGGCTGACATTTGTGGTCTCTTAGAGTTTGTCGAACATCTTTCCAAGCCCTCTGGCTTTTAGACTCTCCATTGAAAAATCATGTTTTTCTCTAACAGTTCTACCTTTATATGTTACTTTGACCTTTTCCTTTGCAAATTTTATAATTCATTCTTTGTTCTATACATTTAGGTTATTATTATTATTATTGTTATTGTTATTATTATTATTATTATTATTATTTGCTTTTTTCGAGACAGGGTTTCTCTGTGTAGTTTTGTGCCTTTCCTGGAACTCACTTTGTAGACCAGGCTGGCCTCAAACTCACAGAGATACACCTGCCTCTGCCTCCCGAGTGCTGGGATTAAAGGTGTGAGCCACCACCACCCGGCTATTATTGTTATTATTATTGTGTACTGATAGAAATTTCTTTCCCAGCCCTGTCTTTTGGGTTTTAAGTATACTTCTTGTACCTTGATAGTACTCCTTCTTTTGGCTAAGGAAATTTTTTTATGATTTGCTTGAAAAATATTTTCCACGCTTTGACTTGGATTTCTTCTTCTTCCTCCATTCCTGCCATTTATAGATTTTGTCTTTCTATAATATCTCAGATTTCCTGGAGATTTTGTGCCAGGAATTTTTTTAAGTTGTAATACTTTCTCTGACTGGGGTATCCATTTTTTATATCTTGTCATTAATGCCTGAGATTCTCTCTTCAATTTCTTTTTTTTTTAAAACTTTTTAATGATTCTTTGCAGAATTCACACCATGTATCCCAACCCCACTCATTTCCCCATCCCCTTGCTTCCAACATCTGCCCTTGTAACCTCTCCATAAAACAAAATTTAAAAAGAAAACAAACAAAAACTACAAATCTATTGGTAAGACTTGCTCTGAGGTTCCCATTTGAGTTCCTAAATTTTTCCCTTATAAATTTCCCTCACTTTGGATTTTCTTTATTAATTTCGGCTTTCAGGTCTCCAAGGATTTTCATTCATTTCCTACTACTCTTGTGTGTGTGTGTGTGTGTGTGTGTGTGTGTGTGTGTGTGTTTAGATTTCCTTAATGGATTTATTAAATCTATTTATCAACCTTCAACAAATTTATAAAAGCTCTTTTCAAACCCTTACTTTGTGCTTCAGCTATATTGTATTTCTCAGGACCTACTGTAGGTTCTAGTGGAGAAGTGCTTTTCAGCTAAGGAAGCAAAAGAGAGAGTACAAATACATTTTTACACTGGCATATAGGCATACGGAATTGATAAGACTGTAATTCTAGGTGCTCATAGCTGGTTCTTAGTTGGGTAGATACTTTGTTCCTTGGTTTCTGCTGCCTTCTCTGGTTCCTAGGAGGGTGTGGTGACTGTGTATTGCCTCATAAGGAATTCTGATATCCTGACACATGTGGCCACTGTGGGTTCTGTGTAGAATTTGCTTTTAGGTTCTAAGAGCTGACACTAAGAAATGATAATGGGTGGGGCTAGGAGACTGTTGGTGGGGCCAACAGGAGGAAGTAAACTGAGTGTACCACCAGGATCTGCCTAGTCCCCTGGGAAATGGGGCATAGGAGATGAGAGGCCACAGCAAGTGGTTTGATTCAGAGCTAGAAATGAGACTGAGGGATTGAATTTGGAGGAGAGGAGGTAGATTGAAACTTCTCTGGCTGGTGTTGTTGTCTGTTTCTCAGGAAGTTCCTGTAGGAATTTGAGGCTGAGACAAAGGGATAGGGATGTGAGGAAGTCTGTAGGAGAATATCTATGTCATCTTCTAGACATGAGGGGATGAGGAAGGGGAGAACACAGCAGGTGATCTGCTAAAGAGCTTGGGATGAGGCCTCAGGAATGGATTTGGAGGTGAGAAGGGAAGATGACATTCACCTACTTACTTCCCTGGCTGGATGGGAATGGTTGTATTTTATTTTTAAGTGATTATTTGAGTGTGTGTGTGTGTGTGTGTGTGTGTGTGTGTGTGTGTGTAAGCAAAGGAGTTCAGTTTCCCACAAAGTCAGTACATGTATATTAGTGCTCTGAAGCTGGAGTTGCAGACTTTTTTTGAGTTGAACATGTGTTGCCATGTGTTCTGGTAACTGAACTCTGGCCTTTGCAAAGCAGCAGCTGCTCTTAAATGCCGGGACATCTCCTTAGCCCATACATACATAGTGAATACATAATCCTTAGGGAGTATTCAAGAGAGGCATTGTAACAACATAGAGACACTTTCTTTTGAGACTTCCTAAATGAAGAATTAGACAATGGGATGGCAACTTTAGATGAAAAACAACATTCTTCAGATAGAGGGTGTAGGATGGAGCGCAGTATCTCATGTTTTGATATTGACGAGAATGATAGAATGAAACTTTTCAAATCAAAGGGGCAATGGATTCATGGGGTCATAGTGAAAACTCATGGAGTCAATGATTTAGATACTCACACAGCTTTTGTCACCCATCATTAGACTGAAGACCTTTCCTCTAACTGTGTAGAAAATGTAGGTAGGCCAGGAGCTCTTCAAATGCTGGACTGGAGTAGCTGTCTTCCCACAGAGTCTGACAGCAGCCATAGGAAAGCAGACAGGTGGAAGGAGCTTCAGGCAGCTCATCCAGTGTCATAGTCCATGCACTGTTCTTGGGTATGTGGATCCTGGCCCCTAACAGCTGCCAGTGTTGCACGTATCCTCCTGGAACCTGAGACACAGCCCTGAAGACTGCACAGCTGGTGACCAGTGTGCAGGTTCTCATCTCTGATGCCGTGAAGCCTTTCTTCCTATTTAGTCAGCTCTCTGCTCTCCCCTGTTAACTTTGATTGTTTTTCTCCTCCCCTTCTTTCTGCTGTGGCTGCTGCTGAACTTCAGTGGTTCCTCAGCTGCCATGTACTCAGCTGCTGAACATTGCCACCACTCAGTAGCCACAGACAGAACTCAGTGGACTGTCCAAGAGCTGTGAGTTCTGATCCCTCCACCTCCTGGGAGTGCAGTGCTACTGTCTGAGATGATAGTTGCTTGTTCATTTGCAAAGACACCTGATAGTGTGCAAACTATTCATGAGGCTGGGTTTAAAAATCTGTAGGATCCACTCAGTGAGGCAAGGCTTGACCACCTGCCAAGCTTCTACTATCATCTGTCTCATCAATCACAGCTCTCTGCAGTTTTTGCTGCAACATATTAGCAGTTCATTGTACAATACTAAAGTAAGCAAGAAAGGACCACTTGAGATGAGCCCAGATGGAGCTTAATATTCCAACACAAGGGATGCCACATAGCACAGTGCCTTCTGCTGACTCACTGAGTGACACAGTCTGCTTCTGTAGCCCTTGAAGAGGAAGTTGGGCCAATCTCAGCCAATCATTTTTAAATGAATCCTATGCATTAAAGCTTGTGTTTTGGGGCCAATTATGACTTTGCTACTAGTCACCTAGTAGTTTGTACTCCAAATTAAGTGCTCATCCTGTGTCCACTGTGGAAATATTCATTCAGGCTTATGATGGCAAAATGTCTTTTCTGGGATATTTCAGAGAGATCTCATTGGGCAGAGCCTTCAGGAGTCAGGCAACAAGTATGCCATCCTTGGCACAGTGTCTTGGGAAATCCATGGAGTTTTCAGCATGGCTGGTAGATGGATGAGTGCATTCTGCCTGGCTATTTCACAGACAGTCCTGTAAGGCAGCTAAGGAAGCAAAAGAGAGAGTACAAGAGCTTCTAAGTATAATGGGAATCAATAGCTGTGTCCAGAGTGTGTTTGCTATTATTTACAGGGAAACCAGAAGACTCGTTTACATTATAAACTTAAAGAACGTCTCACTAATTATAACAGCAACTTCAACTGCTTTTTTTTTTTTAACAATGTTTTAACAATGCTTTGGCAGAAGAGGTTCCCATACCCTGTGTCAATTTAACAACTCATTGAATGCCTCCACTAGGAAAATTGAGTACACGTACTAGAAAGCACAAGATAGAAACTTAAGAGACATGAGTTATTAAAACTAAATTCTTGTTAGTGGGGTAAATCTGGGGCACAGCAGACAAAGGATATTACCTTAAACTGAGTTCCTGTTAGTGGAGAAGAGGCCAGGAACATTGAGTTATCCGTGTTTATTTCTGGATCTCTTCAATGGACAAATGTTTGTTCTATTTTTATTTTCATGGTAAATGTTCAAAATGTATTTCTCTAGACTAAAACTACAACTCTAGCTAAAATGTATCTATGTTGAGATTGTTTACACATTACATGTGCACAGCGTTTTGTAATGGATTGGGAAAAGGGAAGGAAATCGATGCTGGAATAGAAATTGTGGTGGGCTGACTTTAGAGGAGGTGCAGAGACTTCATTCATCCTGACAGGAAGGTGGAGAAGCCCAGGGCAAACAGGAGCAATCCCTTATGACAGTGTTCTCAGTAAAACAAGAATGAAAAGTCCCAAGAGAGGAGTGAATTGAGTGGAGAAACAGAAAGTAAGGTAGAGGGAGACTGAGAGCCAACAAGTGTTAGTGTATTAGTTATGGCTCTCTTGGGGAACAAAACCAGCAAAATGTGTAAAGCCTAAAGGAACATAAAGGCTTACACCAGAGTAGGGCCTAAGAAGGCAAAGTAAAGGAAGGAATATATATATATATATATAGATATAGATATAGATATAGATATAGATATATATAGATATAGATAGATAACTCTAAAGACACTTCAAAATCTATCTAGTACTGTAGAAGCTTTCTAAATGTGCATTCATGCATACCTACATATAGAAAAATAATTAAAATTTATAATGCGATAGCAATGACTAGATACCACAGGCTAATAATTAAAAAGCCCAGTGACAGAAATAGCTTTCCTCTTTTGAAGTTATTGGCCAATGAGGTGTCACAGACTCAAAATTTTATGGATTTTCCCCAATCCTATTGGTTATCATTCAGAACTTGATGGTAAAAGTCTATTGCTGAAGATACCAAGTACTCAAGTCACAGACCATGGAGAAATAATGGTCTAGTACTAACCTGGGATCTTCATCCTTACTGGATAGCTTTCATAGGATTGGAAAGTGTTATGCTTGCTACAAGAGTAGAAAAGAAGGGCTGGAGAGATGGCTCAGAGGTTAAGAGCACTGACTGCTCTTCCAGAGGTCCTGAGTTCAATTCCCAGTACCTACGTGGTGGCTTACAACCATCTGTAATGAGATCTGGTGCCCTCTCCTGTGTACATAATAAGTAAATTTATCTTTAAAAAAAAAGAGTAGAAAAGAAATAAGCTCTAAATTTTTGTGAGCTACAATAATAACCTGATGTGGCAAGACACACCCACTGGTACAATAGTGGCATGGGCATCATGGGACTATCCAGCCGTTTTCTGATTGGATTTAAGTCCCACTCCACACCCGGCACCATTGTTGGGCTAAGAATCACTGGAAGGCAAGTCATGGAATTAGTCTGCTAATGGGCATACTATTAATCTGACACCTAATAACTTCTTGTCATTTGGCAACTGATACATGCTGAGACAGAGAAAGAAAATGACATTTTTTTTTTAGGAATGTTGCCATTGGTAAGTCACCCAAATTCTACTGGAAAGCCACATACCCAAGAATCTATAGGAAGCACAAATTGCACCGGATGGATAGAAATCAAAGAAGAACACAAAGTTGGGTTGGAAGAAGGGTGAGTGGATCTGGGAGGTGTTGGGGAGTGGATGGATACGATCGAAATACATTGTACAAAATTCTCAAAGAATAATAATTACATTTGAAAGAAAATTCCAATGAATAGATATTGTGAAGGGGATTCATTAGACTGACTTACCGGATATCAGCTGGATAATCCAGGAATGACTATAGGCCTGTTGGAGAGGTTTAGACAACCATAGCTGCTCATTCTAAGAGGCTGTGTGCTTTTCAAGTCCTATCTGGCACTGAAAATCTAGAGAAGTCCTAGAAAGCTACTGTTCTCTTTTTCCACACTAGAAATCCAAAGAAGTTGGGCTCCAACATCAGCAGAAAGATGATAGTAGCATTAGTACCAATGAGTATATGGTGTGCACACCAGTAAGCAAGGAGAGACTTGGCAAGCAAGCAGCACCACTTTTCCCTGAAATATATGTTTCCGGGCCCTGCCTTGGGAGACGGTTTTTACCACATGGTTAATCCTTCCTGAAAAATCTTTACTGACCCACTCCAAAACATGTCTCTTAGTTGGTACCAGATTCATTGAGGCTGACATCCATGACTGGCCACCAGAGAAAATAAATTTAAAGAGAGACCTTTAGAATTTTTATGTGTGATTTGTTATTAGGTTTTTCATAAAATGAGGCACATTAAATCTTTACTTAATCTTTTCTTGTTTACTGATATTCAAAATAATTTCTTTGAGTGGTGTACACAAAATTTCTTTTATGTGAACTCTTGGCGATAAAATTGGGCAGGCCATATTCATAATCTCTTCCTTCATGAAAGCTGAAGAGACTTTGAGCTTAACCCTATCCCTATCGGACAGTTTTTGAGCTGCATTCATCATGCTAACAAGTTGCACTTAATGTTCTGAAAAAAGTAAATCCTGTATCATAGCATTGTTCATTATGTTAAATATAAAGGAATGTTCTACAATGTTAAAAAAATGAAAAAAAAAACCATTTCTATCAACCAGTGATAATCAGGAATGATGGTTCAGCACAGTTGTCTCTGGGTAGACTGACACATATTCATTTATTTCTCTCATTGAAAAATTTCATCATCTGCTTTGCTGCCATGTCATAATCTGTACCTAAAATGTCCTTCAGTGTCATCCTTCTGCTAACACACTATGACTTTAATGAGGTGTTTGGAACTTCCAATCATACTGTAAATGAATGCCGTAGAACTGAAAAACTGATGCTAAAGTTCAAATAGAAATGAAAAAATGTAAAAACTGCAAAGAACATTTTGGGGAAAAAAAGGGAGATACCTCCACCTGTGTACTTTTGAATGTAACATTCTGTTGCTAAGATGTATACAAATAGATAGAGACATGCTACAGAATTATCATTATTTCTATGATATCACATATCTATGAGGAAATTTACTGATATATTGCCTCTAATACTTCAGATTTCTAAATCCAAGTGTTTTTCTATAAATTCCAGACAAATAAATGATGATACACTCAATTTAAAGCCCAGGGTTTCTAAAATATACTGTCTGGTATGGAAGAGTTATCAAATATAACACATGTAAAATAATCTTATTTATGAATGAGAAGCATAAACTTTGTGTATTTCAATGATATAAAAGAAAGACAAATTATAAATACAAGGAACATATGTGGCAAAAACCTTACCTAGTAGGTGAAATCTTTTAGAAAAAAAATCACTTCCCAAATGATTTTGCTCATGTAAAAATTAAAATTAAATTTTATTAATTAATTTATTTAGTCATGTGCATGTATGCTGGCACATACATGTGTAAGTGGGGAAGTGTTAGAAGACAACTTATGGAAATTAGTTCTCTTCTTCCCCCATGTGGGTGATGCAATAGAAGTTAGGATGCTACACTTGATGGCTAGGACCTGTAACAATTGAGACACTCACCACATTGTTCACTCATTTAATCAGTTTTGATTCCAAATCCATATATATATGTAAATTATGAAAGTTTATATATAATTATTATTTAATTAGAAGAACTAATGAATTAGAAGTTTTAGGCTGTGATAATAATGAATTACTTTGTGGAGTGTGTGCCTGTCTGTGTATATGCTTTTTGGTGTATGTGTGTCTATGTGTGTCTCTGTGTGTATGTATGTTAGGAGAGGCTGAAACAGAAAATTATTCAATTGCAAATGTAACTAATTTGAGGCTGGAGAGATGGCTCAGTGTTTTAAAACAATTGTTGCTCATGTAGAGGACCCAGGTTCTACTTTTAGCACCCCTGTCTTAGCTCACAAGCACCTCTAACTCTAGATCCAGGGAATAGAACAGAATATAACATGCTTCTCTAGTCTATGAGGGGAATGGGCACACATGTGGTACACATAGTATGCATGCAGACAAAACTCTAATACATAAAAAATAAAATAAATCTAAAATAATCACTTTAAAAATAGGCGATTTTTACAGTTTTTAATGAATTAACAAAAAAGTGAAAGTTTTTGTGGTAATTTCCCTGCAGGCTTCACAGCAGGCAGAGAAAAACAATTAGGGTGAGGAAGAATGAAACTGACTCAGCCAGATTTTATTGTGACCAGCACTGGACCAGGACTTCTAGAGTCTGACCCAGACCATTTTAATTTAGTCATATTTAAGCACAGCATAAATTTGGAAAAAAGTATTCAGATAACAATTAACTTAGTCCCAAGTGTGCAACACTTTAATAAGACATGTTTACATTGAGATTCCTTATAAAGTATATATGGCTTCACCCATAAGATAGTTTTTATTGACTTAGAAACAATGCTCAAAATAAGGGTCTAGTGAGAGTAATGCCTGTGGGAGTCAGGATTGGCCTGGTCCTCTGGGGTTTTAAGATTTCCCAAGATCAAATCTTAGTGAGGGCTGTTTCACTGATATAGATCCACAATCTACCTTTGATGAGCATACATTATCCATATACCATAGAGCAGCCTTAAATACTTGTGAAAAGCTTCCAGAGCTAGGGAAACCAACTGAGCTATATACCAACGTCATACAGGATTTGAAAGGACCCTTTACTGACTTTTTACAAAGATTGACCAAAAACTGTAAACATGACAATATCAGATCAAGAGGTTAGAATACTAATTCAATCTTTGGCTTTTGAAAATGCTAATTTAGATCGCAAAAAGATAATTGGACCATTAAAAATCAGATCAATACCCAAAGAAGAATGGATCCAGCACACAATCATTGTTGAATCTATTAACTATAATGATGAGGCTTGGGTAGGAAAGGACATTTCCAAAGATATAAAGAGACATCAAAGTACCAAATGTTTTAACTGTGGTAAACCCAGCCATGTAAGAAAAAATTGTACACATGGCACTCCTAGAAGCAATGCTTCTTCTAGAAATGACCCAAACAGGAGACCCCAACATTCTGGATTATGCAAAAGATGTGGCAAAGGCTGACATTGGACCAATGAATGCAGAACAATGAGGACATACAAGGCAACACTTTACAATCAGGAAATGCATTGGGGGGGCTCTCGCAGGCCCCCCAATCAAACATGGTCTAGTCATTTCCAGTCACTATGGAGGAGACTCTTCCCCAGAACCATTAAATAATCCAACACCTCACATAAAAAAAAAACATACTACATTGGATGATAGAACAGCTTTGATAGATGAATCAAAAATTCCAAGAAATACCATAAAATGAATATTTTGGCAGACTTCCTTAAATGAATAATGACCAAAGCTTATAGTATGAATGAATAATCTTATACTTGAAGGCTTAATGGCCACAGGTGCAGATGAGACTATAATTAAGCCAGAATCATGGCATCTGAATTGGCCTCTTCAGATAATAGATGTTCAGTTTCTAGGGATTGGAACCCTATCTCAGGTAAAACAATGCATGAGATGGGTTGACTGCATAGGACAAAAAGATCATAGAGGAAGTCCGAGGCCATATATGGCTAATGTAGCAGTGAATCTATGGGGCTGTGATCTGTTACAGCAATGGAATATACAGATTAATATTCTTCCAATCTCAGAATTGAACCATAGACAAATTCATGTTTCTGGGAATAGTATTATAAGACACTATAAAAAAAATTACCAACCATTCAGGCTGTACATAAACAGAGCACAACAGCTGTTGAACTCTCAGAGGTAACAACAGCCCTACTTTTAAAATGACTAACTGATAAACCTGTCTGGGTTGGGCAATGGCTTATGACACAAGAGAAACTACAAGCCTTAGAACAGCTGTTTAAAAAACATTGAAAAATGACCAGCCTTTGGAATTCTCCTGTATTTGTTATTAAAAAAGAAATCTGGAAAATGGAGAATGTTGACAGATCTGATAGTCATTAATAAAATAATTCAGCCTATAGGCTTCTTACTGAATGGTAAGCCCCTACCCTCTCTGTTACCGAAAGAATGGCCTATTATAGTTACTGACTTAAAACACTGTTTTAACCACACCTCTACAACAAAAAGATAGAGAAAAATTTACCTTTGTAGTACTTACTTATAATAATTCTCAGTCTGTCAAGAGATATTAATGGAAGGTCCTCCTATAGGAAATGTTAAATAGCCCCACCCTGTGCCAATATTTCATGCAAAAACCATTGGAAATAATTCATGTCCAATTTCCACAATCTATAATTTACCATTATATGGATGCTATCTTATTAGCTAATCCAAAATTCGATACTCTAGAAAATATATTTAAAGAAATAAAGAATGTTTTGCCTCACTGGGGATTACAAATTGCTCCTGAAAAAATACAAAGAGGAGATTATATTAATTACTTAAAATATAGAACAGAACTACAGAAAACATTAGACCCCAAAAGGTACAGATCAGGAGAGATTGATTGAGGACTCTTAATGATTTTTAAAAATTGTTAGAAAGCATCTCCAACTTACAGACTATCATTTGAATACCTAAAAATGGACAAGTAAATTGGACCAACACCCTAAAAAAGGATAAGGACCTAAACAGTCCAAATTATCAGCTGAAGCTAAGAAGGAATTGGTTCTAATAGAAAAGAAAATACAAGAGGCATATATTTGTCATATGAATCCAGAGCTTAACTGCATTCTAGTCATATTACCCTCCAGACATTCCCCTATAGAGATTTTGATACAGAGGGAAGATGTTATGTTGGAATGGATATTTCTACAACATGAACCAAATAAGTTAAAGACATATATGAAAAAAGATCTCACTATAGTTACCTGCACTCAATATGCAGAGAGAGTTTTTTTTTTTACATATTGAAACTGCTGAATTTATTCCTGATAAAACAGAGTTAATTTCACTATTTATACAATTACAGAAAACCATCAGAAATAGGGAACAACATATATATATATATATATATATATATATATATATATGTATGTATATATATAACACATCAGATCCCATATGAGTCTGCCAGGTCCTCTAGCAAAAGGTAATGATGAGATTGATTGGTTATCAATAGGAAATGTACTAGAGGCCTCAGAATTTCATAAGAAACACCATGTAAATAACAAGGGTGTGAAAAAGGACTTTTCCATCACTTGGCAAGACAAGAAAATCATAAAAAAATGTTTTGCTCACTCCATCTATAATCGAACTCCATGACCTGCAGGAAGTAATCCTAAAGGTATACAAAAAATAAAATTTGGCAGATGAATATCTTTCATGTTACAAAATTTGGAAAATTAAAATCTGTACTCCACACCATTGACACCTATTCAGGATCTCAATGGGCAATTCCTATGAGTTCTGCAAAGGCTGATTCTGTAATTACACATCTATTAGAAGTTATGGCCATTGTGGAAATACCTGTCAAATTAAGACTGAAAGTGATCCAGGATATGTCTCTAATAAAATGGAACAGGTTTTTGCTTATTACAATACAATAAAGGATATTACAGGTATACCACACAGTCCTACAGGCCAAGCAGTCATAGAGAGAGCTAATTGAACTTTAAGGGATATGCTAAACAAAACAGAGGTAACAATGACCCCTAGAAATAGATTTCATAATGCTTTATCAACCTTGAATTTTCTCAATGCTGATGAGAAATTGACAACAGCTGTGGAGAAACAATGGATAACAACAAACAAACAAACACAAAAACTCCTGAGCTAAATCAACCTGTTTACTTCAAAGATGTGTTGACCTCATAATGGAAAATCGGGATATGTTCTACATTGGGGAAGGAGTTTTGCTTTTGTTTCTGCAGGAGAAAAAAAAAGCTATGGATACCAACAAAATTAATAAAAATTTGATTTAAACAGGAGAAACGCCTTGATGAGGAGCAGTGATACGCCATCCATCAATGTGACAGTTCCATGACTTGTAAGGAAAACATACTAAACAAGGGTCAGTAAGACATTCTATTTTATGTCTTTACAGGATAATAGAAATACCCATCTTCAAGAAATCAAAAGGCCTTGGACACCTAGATGTCTAAAGCAGAAGAGAAGGGCCTATTGATACCAATATACTCTACAAGGTAATATCTCACTGCCTAACATCAATATCTCTTTAACTCTAAAAAAGTTGTGGTCCTGACTCAATTATAAATCCAGCTGACTTTGGACTTAGAATGTGGCTCTTTCTTTCTCTAAACTCAAGCATGTTGCTAGAAAAAAATTACGATATTCTGTCCCATATCAGAAGAGCCAACTGTTGTAGGACAGAGAAAACCAATAATCTAGGGACCATTGTTGTCATGATTCTATTTCTCTCTATGCTTATTCTTGATTCCTTGGAATCCTTCTTCACATGTCATGTCATCTAAAAGTCTAAACTTTATGTTTTAATATTAATAGTGTTCAAGTTTTCCACAATAAAATATAAATGTTTCCAATAGCAATCTCTGAAGTCTCCAGAAGGAAGATGGGGCCCCACAACAATGACTCTACCCAGTCTATAATGATGTCATTGAGCTCATAAATGTCACTAAATGATCAGCTTTGGAATACAAACTCTTCAGGACATTTCCAAGATGAGATGGTAAATAATGTTACACTTCTAGCCAGAACTCCAGACATACTTTACCCATTCCTTTGAGACTGGATACAAATGTTACAGGTAGTCATTATAAGACTTAACCATTGTTTCAGCTTTCTTTGTCCCCTAGAGAGCAGGAAGCAATTTTAAGAAAACGATGCCTCCTCTCCCAAAAAGTGTTACATTTTCAGGGTTATGCATAATTGTCATCTATCATCTATTAGGGGTTGGTTATAAGTTATAATAGGGTTGTGGTGGAACAATAAAGTTTAGACTCAGGATTCTCCTTTAGAAAAAAAGGGGAAGAGATAGGATAGGATATTAAGGTAGATTATTGTATCTACTTGTAAACTAATTTAGCAAACTATCAGCCTTAGATAATTTGCACTGGTATGGATTCTTGTATATTGATACAAATGTAAACTATTTTTCTATTCCTATTTAAGATAATTTATATATCAATATAAATTCAAAACTATGATTGTCATATTATACATATGTTTCTACTCCTGTTTGAAATATTTTATATATTGATACAAATGTAAAATTATAATTTTCATACTGTATGTATGTTCTACCTCTGTTTAGGATATTTTATATATTGATAAATATTAAAGATATTGTAGTCATATTGCACTATACATTTCTACCTCTGATTAAGATATTTTGTATAATGTTACAATTTTGAGGTCATTGTTTACAGATTGCTTAGCGTTATATGTGAAGCCTTAGTCCTTAAGTTATTTTGGTTGTTAAGAACTACAGGTTTACAGTTACTCATGCTTGTAATAATCATAGTCACGACTAGGTTTTCCAGATATACAGAAATGTATGTCAGATAGATAGGTAATCTTCAAACACTTCATGGACCTAGAGAATATGGCATTTAAATGTTTTGATAACTTAGAATTCTTTTGACATGAGACACAATTGCTCCTGGCAGCACCAATCTACTAAAGAATGTTGGGTTTCTAAGGCACTCCATATGAAAGTTTGTTCTCTTTTTGTCAAAAAACGGCCTACTTGGCAAGGAACTGCCCTTGCCTCGCCTGCTGACAGTATGCATGCTGTCCTCTCCAGATGAGCAAGACACAAGGAAAAGTGACTACTGAACCTTGCCAAGACAAGGTAAGAAGCTCTTTCAAAAGTCCTGCTTCTGAAAATGGTCTGTCAGATATTCTAGACCTGTAGCCAAAATAGATGCCCCAGTGATGCTGAGAAACATTAGGTGACTGTCCAGGATGCCAGCTGTCTCTGTCAATTCTTGTAATTTTTCAAAAGTTGTTTGCTTGCACTTCCTGTTTACTCAGGGAATGTTATTTTTCTTCACAGGTCTTTGATGGAGTTGAAGACTAAACAGTTACAGTTATAATGCTCCCATATCTTAGTTAAGAACATTTTAGATACTAAAATTAGAATCTGCAGGATAGGACAGCTATTGTAGTAATCTCTGTAACTTTCCATTTACCTATGGTCTGGACATTTCTGGAAATTTAATATGTGTTTCTTATTTGATGACTTTCTTTTTGGTTATATTTCTATTTTTGTTTACATTATTATCTTTCCCTTCTCCCAAACAATACTTGATAATCATTCCTATTGTGTATAGTTTTATAGTAGGTTAGAATTTTATTATTCAGACAAAAAGGAGAGATGTAGTGGGTACCTGCTCCACCTATGACCTTGATAACCAGCCCCTAGGGTGTGGTCTCAGGGCTAGTTTAGGACCTGAGGGGCACATACTCTCACTTTCTTCTCTCCTTCATGGACTTGGATGAGGTGGACTGACTCAGGTGGCAGGAGCATCATGGGACAGGACTTCAGCCTTCCACAACTCTGTGATGATTTTCCTTATTTTGTTTAGTGTGTTGTTTTCTCCAATTTATGTCCTAAAAACTCCCTGTACCCCTAAAGCAAACTCCCTTGATTTCTTGCTATACATTCCTGCTGTGCATACTTGTGAATTCTAGGTATTTTCTATAACTAGAATTATACAAATGATTTTTTTTTGCCTAGGTCTCTTTAGTTAGCATATTGTCAGCATGTCTTAGTTCATGTTTCTATTGCTATGATAAAACATAATGACCAAAAAGCAAATTGTGTAGAAAAGACTTTATAAGCATTGAAGAAAGTCAGGATAGGAGCTCAAACAGGGCAGGAACACGGAGGCAGGAACTGATGCAGAAACCATGGAGCAGTACTGCTTATTGACTTGCTCCCCCTGGCTTTGCCATTCTGATTTATTATAGAACACATGACCACCAGCCCAGTATGGCACCACCCACAATGGGCTGGGACCTCCTCCCATAACTCCAAAAAAATGCCCTATAAATAGCTTTCAATACATCTGCACAGGAGACAGTTTCCAAAATAGAATATCAATAGCAATATTGACAATTAACAAATGGGACCTCCTGAAATGGAAATGCTTCTGTAAGGCAAAGGACATTGTCAATTGGACAAAAACAGCAGCCTGTAAAATGAAAAAAATATTTTAACCAATTCCGTATCTGACAGACAGGTGATCTCAAAAATATATAAAGAATTTAAGAAGTTAGACATCAAAAAAACCAAATATTCAATTTAAAAATGGGGAACAGATCTAAACAAAGAATTCTTAACAGAAGAATCTCAAATGGCAGAGAAATGTTCAATATCCTTACCCATCAGGGAAATGAAAATCAAAACTACTTTGAGATTCCCTCTGACATCTGTCAAAATGGTTGAGATCAATAACACAAGTGACAGTGAATGCTGGTGAGGATATGGAGCAAGGGTGTGTGTGCAATCTTGTACAGTCACTTTGGAAATCAATATGGCAGTTTCTCAGGAAACTGAGAATTGATGTGCCTCAAGACTCAGCTATTCCACTCTAGGGCATATGTCCAAAATAATTCCCATACTACCACAAGGACATTTGCTCAATTCTGCTCAATGCAGCTTTATTCATAATAACCAGAAACTGGAAACAACCTAGATGTCCCTCAATCAAAGAATGGATAAAGAAAATGTGGTGTATTTACACAATGGATCCAGCTGTTAGGAAAAAAAAGACATCATGAAATTTGCAGACAAATGGACAGAACTAGAAAAAAAATATCCTGAGCAAGGCAACTCAGATCCAGAAAGACAAAATGATATGTACTCACTTGAAAGTGGATATTAGCTTTAAGGATAATGACACTATAATCTACAGACCAAGTAACAAGAAGGACTCTAGGGGGCAACACTTGGATTTCCTTGTGAAGGGAAAATAGAATCAGTTTTGTAGGTGGGGATGGAAACAGGAGGAATCAGGTTGGGGAAGCAAGGACAGAGGGAGAGAGTGCAGGGACAGATGACTGGAAACTGTCCATCTTCGGTAACCTGGCAAGGCTCCAGTGGTGGGACTGGGACACCAACCCAGCCATAAAACCTTCAACTCATACTTGTCTAGCCTGCAAGATGTGCTGTGGCAATGGTGACTCAGAAATTGTGAGACTGGTCAACCAATGACTGGTCTAACTTAAGGCCCTACCATGAGAGGGAGCCCATGCCCAACACTAGATGGCCAGGAACCAAAATTTGGATAGCTCAGAGATCTAGGATAGAACCAAACACAACTGATCAGAAGAGAGAGAGAGAGAGAGAGAGAGAGAGAGAGAGAGAGAGAGAGAGAGA
>CABHPH010160960.1:33617-63471 GCA_902168325.1 Peromyscus nudipes
AGAGAGAGAGAGAGAGAGAGAGAGAGAGAGAGAGAGAGAGAGAGAGAAAAGAAAGGAATGAAGGAAAAAAAGAGGCAATGAAATGATTCCTAATGATATTCTGATATTCTGCTATACTCATAGATTAGTGCCTAATCCAGTTAGCATCAGACAGGCTTCCCCCTTCAGTGACTGATGAGAAAATACGGAGCAACCCACACCCAAACATTAGATGAAATTTGTGTGAACCCTGCAGAAGAGGGGAGGAAGGAGTACAGGAAGCAGAGGTATTGAGGATACCAGGAAAACACAGCCCACAAAATCAACAATGCAGAGTTCACAGGGGCTCACAGAGACTGAAGTGGAAATCACTGAGTCTGTATGGGTCTGTGCTAGGAAATCCTCTGCATGTATACTGTGATTGTTTAGCTTGAGTTGTTTGTTCGACTCCTAACAGTGGGAGAGAGGATGTTTCTGACTCTTTTGTCTGCTCTTGGGACCATTTTTTCTCCTACTGGGTTGCCTTGTTTGGCCTTGATGTTTCCCTAGTTTTATTACATCTTGTTATGCCATCTTCAGTTGCTATCACTGGGAAGCCTGCTCTTTTCTGAAATGAAACAGAGGAGCCGTGGATTTGGGGAAGAGATGGAGGGCACTGGGAGGAGGAGAGGGAGGGGAGGCTGCTGTTGGGATGTATTATATGAGAGAAGAATAAATTAAAAATAAAAAAATGCCCTACAGCTGGATCTTATGGAAGCTTTTTTTCAATTTAGGCTCTCTCTTCTCAGATGACTTTAGCTTCTGTCAAGTTGACATAAAATTAGCCAGTACAATTGAGCCCTTGTGAACTTGAGACACAAACACTTCATGTTAAGCCATAACCTTCCCTTTCTTGCTCATCACTATGACCACACATTTAAAACACCAAAATGTAAAATATTTTACAAACTTAAAATTTTCCACAGCCTTTATAAATTTAAACACTTTATAAATTTAAACACTTTAAAATTCAATCTCTTCAATAATTAAAAGTCTCTTTTAAAACACAATATCCATTTAAAAATTCAGTCTCTCAACTGTGTGCTCCTATGAAATAAAAAATAAGCTAAATACTTCCTTTCTTCAAGAGGAACATACCAGGGCACAGTTATAATCAAGACAAAAAAACCCCACCAAACTCCAAAAATATAAATAACTCAACATCCATTGTCTGGGATTCACTCACAATCGTCTATGCTCCTCAAAGTGGCTTGGGTCTCTTCTCTGGCTCTACCCTCTGTAACACACATAGATTGTCTTCTAGGCTCAAGCTAGCTTCACTCTATTGTTGTTGCTGTTCTTGGTGGTCTTCCTATGCAACTGGCATCTCCAAAATGCTGACGACTGGGATGCACATTTACCATTCACCTCTCATAGCCTCTCTTCACATTGCCAAGCCTCAGCTTCTCTGCATAACCCCTTCAATCCTGGGCTTTCAACTACTGCTGAGTCTTCACCTTCATCTACAGCTTCTCCTGTCCTTTCACAATGCCAAGCCTCAACTACTTTACATGAGTCTTCATGCCTTCAAAACCAGTACCACCTGGGTGATTCTTATACTACCAAGTTTGGCTGCCAGTGTAAGGTACAACCTTGGCCCTCTCTGGAACACAGCTTCTGTGTGCTCTCAGGAAACACCTCCCAGAGATTATACCTCAACAATACTGGTCTCTTCTTAATCACCGTTAATTTCTCAACTCCAGCCCACCAGCATCAAGTATTCCAGCAATACTTCAGTAGTTCTGGTATCTTATTAACAGCTGATTCTTCAGCCCCAGCTAACCAAAACCTCAGAAACTTACTTCAAATTGACCCTGATAGAGAATATAAATTTCACTCTGAAATTTCACAAGCTGTGTCTCCATAGCATGGCCTCCAATATTGCCATTAACATTGTTGTCTTCCAAGATCCTACATGTCACCAAGCTTTGAAACCTCTATGGCTATTCTTGCATAAAGTACCAGAGTCTTTCCATAATCCTCCCCAAAACATCATGGTCAGGTCTGGCACAGCAATACTCTATGATCCTGGTACCAACTTGTCTTAGTTCGTGTTTCTATGGCTGTGATGAAACACCATGACCAGAAAGTAAGTTGGCTTACTTTTATATCACTGTTCTGCATCAAAGGAAGTCAGGATAGGAATTCAAATAGGGCAGGAACCTAATGGGAGGAGCTGATGCAGAAGCCATGAAGGGATGCTGCTTACTGGTTTGCTCCTTGTGGCTTGCTCAGTTTGATTTCTTAAAAATCCCAGGACCACCAGCCTAGGGAGGGTACCACCCGCAACAGGCTAGGCCATTTCCTATCAATCACAAATTAAGAAAATGTTCTACAGCCAGATATATGGAGGCAGTTTCTCACCTCCTTTCAGATAACTAAGCTTGACACAAAACCATCCAGTACACAGGGTCCATCCATGTTTCAATATGTATTAATAATATCTTTCTTTTGTTACTGAATAATATTCTTATATGAAAACATTTAATTTACTTATTCATCACTTAACAAAAATTTGTTTGAGTCTTTTTCACTTTAGACTATTGGTTCTCAACCTCCCCAATGCTGCAATCCTTTAAACACAGTTCCTCATGCTGTGGTGACATCCAACCATAAAATTATTTCATTGCTACTTCATTACTGTGATTTTGCTACTGTCATAAATGGTAATGTAAATATTGGACATGCAGGATATCTGACATGCAACTCCCAAAGGGTTGAGAACCTCTGCTTTAGACTAATGTTAATTATGTTATCAAAAGCAATTTATTTGTAAATATACACACACACACATACATTTTAATTCTCTTGGGTATCTCTGAATAATATTGATGACTCATATGGTCACTCTGTGATTAACCTTTTGAAACATAATGCTTAATTTTTAAAATTTTATTTCAAAAAATAATCCTTATGCTTAGGGAACGCCGTGGAAGATAAACTGGAAACAGTGTAAAAGTCAGAGAGGATGAAGGACATCAGGAGAGCATATCCCTCTAAATCAAGTAAGCGAGGATCATAGAAACTCACAGACCAAAGCAACAAGCACAGGGTCTACACAGGGACTGCTCCAGGCCCTCTGTGTGTGTGTGTGTGTATATATATAAAATAGCTTTTAGCTTAGTATTTTTATAGGAATCCTGAATGTGAGAATAAGTGTGTCCTGTATTCTTGTGCCTGATACTGAAGCTCTTTTCCTTCTGATGGTTGCTTGGTCCAGGCACAATGTGATAGTTTTTATTGTTTTATCTTATTATATTTCATTTTGTTATGTTTTGTTGTCATCTCTTAGAAACCTGTTCTTTTCTAATGAGAGACAGAAAGTAAGGGATCTGGACTGAAGGGAGGTGGGGAGGAAATGGGGGTATTAAATAAGCACTCTAATAAGGACGGATTGTATGAGAAAACAATCTATTTTCAATAAAAATATAAAACAGAATACTATCCACCCACAAGTATAATTAAACATGTGAAGGCAGTCTGTAGTTGAGAAGGCTGCAACAGGAACACGTTCTATAGGTGATTTCTGCTCAAACATTTATGAGCTCCTCTGGAAAGATAAGTGCTATGCTACACTATCAGCAAATGTGTGTAGTCTAACGTAAAATAGTAGTTTTAATGCTAATTATGTGAACAATGCTCAGACCAACTGTATTTTTTTGCTCTGTGCAGTCATAGCTTATTACTTTCTGCTTGAGCTCACACTAGACATTCTGCTGTGGTGTGGTCCAACTTCATTTACTGTAAGGGAGCCATGAAAAGGCTCAGGCTGTGTGCCAATGCCTCTGATAGTGTCTCCATGTTAAATATAATGCATCCAACCAAGGCTCTGCCCATCAGAAAGCAGTAACCTGAACTGTCCTCAATGTGCTACAGCTGAACATTTCAAGGTGAGATTGTGAAATGACAGTCTGTTTCTCTACTCTCCACCCACTTTCCTTTAAACTGGATTCATTGTTTTCTGTCTTTGGGATCTGAGGAAAGGCTCTTACATTTTAGTTCTTCCATCCATGAAACTAATATACTTTTAAGTGTGGTGATTTAGTTAAAAAAAAAAATGTGTGAATCCTCAGCATATTCCCTAGCATTTTATCTAAGCATTTAATGGAAGTGGTCCAGTACTTGTGGACATTATTATTTTATTTATTTGATAAGCTCATGTGTTAGTCCTATTATGTAGCACAGTGTTGAGAATATGAGTTTCTCTCCAAGACATGTTGAGTAAAGAAGCAAATGTGTACATCTAGGTTACTCTGAGAGAGATATGCAACTTCATGTTTGTAGTTTTTAAATTTTCTTAAAATTTGGACTTTAAAATTAAAATTACCCATTTTATAAGACCAATTAGAGGAAGCTGTTGGAGGAATACCCACTGGAGGACAAAAATTATTACACATGCAAGTCTGTCAAACTTAGTCTTGAGCCTCACATTATAGTATGAGGAAGAAGATATGTGTTTTTTTTTTTTGTGTGTGTGTGTGTGTGTATGTGTGTGTGTCAATAAACTGTGTTGTGGTCACATCCTCCATACTTTCTCTTACTGTGAAAGACAATATCACATCCCAGACAATAGTTCCTCTAGAACTACCTGCTCTCCAGTTGAGCATAGGGTTTTGGTGGTGGTGTTTGTATTGCTTCTTGTTTTTCCTGATGACTCAGCAAGTTCAGAGAGTGGAAGAAGTTAAGAATTCTCTATCCAGAAGAACTGCTAGAGTAAGGCCACATGCACTGTCTATACTCAGTGTTATAGAAGCCATCCTCACAAAATGCTGGTCCTCTGCTGCCAGAAATTTCTATTCTGATGAGCAAGGGCTCTCTGAATTTTTGTTGTTCTTGAATTTCTGGTGGGGTATGCTGTGTTTATTTTTGAAGCTATAGATGGCTATGATTTTAGACAGGGTAACTTCAGAGCTGTCTTTTAGAAATAAATTGAGAATTATTTGTGAAGGTAGGTTTTGGATCCATGATAAAATATAAAATGGTACCTTTTCATCCTAAAGAAAAAAATAATCTTCCTTGCAGAGCCTGTACCATAGAACCGCTCTTGAGTAGATGGTCTAACTTAAATCCTGGATTCTACATCTAACTGTGTTTTGTCTATGTGGCAATTCCCACTTTTAATAGACTGAAATCCTAAAATCCATCTTGAAGGTTGTTTCAGACATTATTTACAACATTGTCATAGAGGTTTTTATAGAGTCAGACAAAGAACAGGAATTTATGAAGATATTAGAGATGTGTTTTATGGTGGCTGATGAGAAACATTCATTTCTTCCCACAAGTGATCTTCATCCTGACTAGAGTATATGAAGTTTCCAGTTTCTAGTGTTTCAAAGCAGGTACCATGTATGTGGAAAATTACTGCAAAGTGACTCCAAGAATTATTAGTTCCTGATATGTTAGGGGCTCCAGGAACAGAAACAGCTTTGTGATAAAAGTGTTCTGAGAGTCAGGCACATTCTGGATTGGTCGAAGAAAAATGAGAACTAAATTAAAAAAAAAAAAGCATTGAGATCTTTCCACACAGAACTATACTGATCACCCACTCTAGTGATCTCCTGGAGAAGAGGAGAAAATTGCATAGGAATGTAATACTTAAAAAAAATTGGAAGGACTCAAAATGCTGTTTCTCTTCAGGCAGAGCTTGCAGGGAAGCTAGCTTTTTATTCCTTCCTACTGCTCTCCTGCTGCCTGCACGGTGGCACTTAGGCCGCATCTTCAGTGGGCTGTTCTACATCACTGTGCAGCCCACATCCCAGGCCAAGTCTGGATGCTGTTATACGTCCATGCCCCACTGACTGGGCATTTCACTGTTTCCTTTGTTCAGTTGTGAAGATTTTTGCCAGGCTCTCTCTGACATGGACAACTGCTTCCTGTGGGCTGATTAATTACACCCTGGACTGTTGACTCTGGAACTTGAGCAAAGTAGAGACACGACTCTATTATTAGAGGTTACAGACTCCAAATGTGCAGCCTAGAGTACCACTAGCCCAGAGTCTCTAGGTTTTAATTTTCCCAAGGAATTACTAAAACCCACATTTATTATAGTCTATTTTGCTGAATGCTTGATTTGAATGAAATTTTATACATAGGAAAGTGTCATTTAGCCCAGTCTTATATATATGTACACATTGTGCTTGATTATTTACCAAGTGCTTCCTTTATTGTCCCACTAGATCTTTGCAAGGTAAATAAACCTCACCCTCATTCATAGGTAAGAAAAATGTAATTTACAGGGATTAGGGGATTTGCAATAACATATACAGAGATTAAGAAGACTAAATTCAGACCTCATCCCCCATTTGAGTTCATTGCAACAACCAGAAGCTCTTTTGAATGTCCTTCCATATTAACTATCCTGTTCTTCCCTTATTGTCTTCCATTCCTCTGCCCCCTGGACCACATTCCACTCGAAGCATCCTGCTTAACTTATGGCAGTGGCTTTCATTTGGTGCCTGTTGTACGCTGTGTTTGGCATCAGCTTCTGCTTTCTTGGATTCTGAAAATCTTCTGAATTTTGTCTTCTAGCTTAATGGTCTGGTGCTCAATTGAAAACAATTTAGTCTGACACATGGTTTATTACCACATTCAATATTAATAGATCATACAAACAAGTATAGGATAATTGTGCCCAGAAGAGGGAACCAGAACTAAAGTACAACTTGACTCTATATGTTTGTTTTCCAATTGTGATGAGCAGCCAAGTCCTCAAATGCAGGAGATATCCCACTATTGTTTGTAGGGTCTATAGCATCTGGGAAGAGGGCACAGTGAGCACCTCAATTCAGGAAATAATAAGTTAAAGGTCCACAATGTACCATGTTCAGTGGAAGGATATTTGTGGACTTTATTTCCTGGGGTTCCTAACATACCAGGAAGTACTGATTATTGGAGACAATACGTAGTAATTTTCCACATATATGGTATGTACTTTAAAAACTATGGAAGAGTTTGATAGGGAGAGGGAGTGTTGGAAATGATTTAATTGCAAATGTACTATTCTCATGAATGAAATTCTCAAAAAATAAAAAAAAGTTAATTCAAAAGAAGGGGTACTATCTTTAAAGATACAACTCCATGCAGCCCAGCACAATATGAAGAGATGGAGAAATTCTGAATGAACAGTAGGCTTTGTTTTTGTTGATTTCATGTTTTCTAGATACAGACATTTCTCCTTTTAATACTGAACAGATCTGTCCCATTTACTTTTGCATAGTGCTTTACAGTTCACAGATATTGTCTCACACGCTCCCCATAAAACTGAGTGAAATAGATGAAGCCTGTCTTCTTAGTTACTTTTACATTTGCTGTGATAAAATACTCTAAAGAAAGTAATTTAAGGTGTTGAAGGGCTAATTTTGGCTCACACTTCAAGGCTACAGTGTTTTATAGTGGCAGGAACTTGAGACATCTGTTCACATTGCATCTGGGTCAAGATGCTTGTACTCAGATAACTTTTTTCTTTTTGTGTACTCTGGGATTGAAACCTAAGGCATGGTGCTACCCACAGTGGGTATATATTACCTGTCAGTTAAGCTAATTAAAGTAATTCCCATACGCATCCCCAGAGACCAACTTCCTAGATGATCCTAAATCTCATTAAGGTTACAACTGAAATTAACCTTCACAACAAATTTATTCTAATTTCAAAAGAATAAATTTTCATCTTGTTTATAATCATTCCTTACCTATGCTGATTTTAATAAATGCTAATCACTAGAGTCTGAGTTTATCTTTAAAAAACAAGGCAAAACAAACAAAAAGTAAGAGAGAAGTGACTACAGAACACTGTTTATCAGAATTCTCATCAATGGGATAAAACACCTGACAAAACAACTTAGGAAGGTGGACATTTACTTTGACTCTGGTTTCAGGAGAGTCTGTCCACAGGCCTGACCCGGTTCTGCAGATTCTTTACCCATGATGAAGCGGAACATACGGTGGTGGGAGCATGTGGCAGAAGCTACTCACTTTATGGTAGTGGGAAACATATAGGGAGGTGGAGAGAGAGAGAGAGAGAGAGAGAGAGAGAGAGAGAGAGAGAGAGAGACAGAGACAGAGACAGAGAGAGACAGAGAGAGAGAGAGACAGACAGACAGACAGACAGATCCTGAGGGAAACGAGTGAAAAAGTGTCAAAAGAGTCATGGCAAGATGTAGCCACCAAGGTTTTGCTCCCAACGACCTACTTCCTCCAATTCAGCCCCACTTCCTGTTTTTTTTATCAACTTTTATTAATGCTAGCACATTATAAACAGATAAATAGATTCATCTTTTGGTTGCATCAAAGACCCCGGACTCTAATCTCTTCCTATAAGATTACAGCCCAGCAACCAAACCACCATTATATGAATCTGTGAAGGATATTTCATTCTGAAACCATAATAATAATTTAGTGTTTTAATGCTTCATTCCAACTTTAGGGTTGTTGCTGCACACCTTGCTCAGGTCTATGTATTTGTTAAGTGGAGGAGCCAGACAGAACACCCCATATCCTCAAGACTAATCCTCTGGTGATCCTACCACTGGCTTACACTATTCTGTTAAGATATGAGCAGTGATAGGGCCTTGCTCTGAGGTAGTAGACAGCATGGGAAAGAACACAGAAGCCATCTGAGGAAACATCAACAGTATGCAGTGTCCTATAGCTGTTTAGGATTGCTGGCGACACAATGAGTAATGTTTTGTGCTTCATGTGTGCTGATATCGCTTTTCCATTGAAGTGGATCTACCTGTATTCTTAAAGTAGAAGCACATGGAGGAGAGCACAACAGACTCCTAAACAACAAACATGCCTGGAATTTTAGGCCAGTTGTTGGAAGAAGCTTTCACTATTTTCTAAGTTGAGCTTGAATGTCATGATGCTCAACTGGAGTGTTGCTGTACTATTAGACTACGTCTTGTCATCCAGAGGCTCCCACTATATTTTTTCCAACTGACATTTGTAGAACCACTGCATACCCATGGATACCATCCCTTCTCCACATCCATAAGGTCGGTGTTGGCTTATCCATTTTCTTACAGTTTTAGCCAGCAGTTTTAGGTGTCTTTACAGATTACCAGAAAATGAGGGGACTGGAGCTGACCCAAGTCACACTTCATCAGTGTTCAACAAAAGAGGTACAAGGTAGGAAAGAAAAGAGAAAAGCTATGTGGAAATGGGTTCTAATGAAAGAACACCAGTGAAGCAGAAAATAAGGTCATTGCCATGTTATTTGGCCCCAATTTTCTACATTTATAAGCTGTCTGTTCTAACAACATGGGGCCTTCTGGTACATGTAAGGGTGCTTTTTTCTAGTACTGTAGCTTTCAAATTGGGGGAGTGGGCTGTGTTGCTATCCCACATAAGACGGTTTTAGACAAAAAGATGGAAAGTATCACAGGATCATTGTCATCAATGAGAGGATGCTGCTAGCCCCCAACAGGAAAGAAATGGCTATACTGAATGCACAGGGGGATCTGCCTACCACTGTGCCTTATTCTTGACACCTGTCATTGGTGGCACTGGCTGTGCTTTGCCTTGCTTGTGTTTGACTGAGCCTGTTCTGAAGTGTTTCATCGCAGTCTCATTTCTTTACATAAACACCTTTCTCTATAAAATCTTCATTTTTGACTTGTATATTTCCTGAAGGAAAATTTATATTTATTTTACTATTGATTAAAATCACAGCCTTTAATGCATTCACTCTATTTTTTTAATCTGTAATAAAAAAATTACATACTTACTAGTGTATTTCCTGCCAATCCAAATCTTAGCTTTTGTGAATAGTGCTGTAATAATGACATGGAAGTATCTGCGAAGTGCTGACTTAGATTCCTTCAGTCACATACCTAGAAAAAGCAAATCTGGATCACATGGTAGTTTTATTTTTAGTCTTTGGGAGAATATCTATAGTGATTCCTATAGTGGCTGCACCAGTTTATATTCCCATCATCCATGCATAAGGTTTCGTTTTTCCTATACCCTGGTCAGCAATATTTGTTTCTTTCTTGATGATAACTGTTCTAACAGTGGTTGGGTAGGAAAAGCACTATAGAATTCCTTTTGATATTGTTGACAGTAAAATGCAAGTTAAACCAAATAAATCATTCATAAAAGATTTAGAATGTCTGAAGATACAAAAGAAAATTTTAAATCATATAACAGAAATAGCTGTACCTCCTTTTTTATTGTTGTATTATTCACAACAGTCAAGTGAAAGAATTAACCTAGATGTCCATCAATAGAATAGATGAAAGAATCACAGGCTACATATACAATGAAGCTATATCCAGCCAAGAAGAAGAATGAAATTCTCTCATTTGCAGGAAAAATTAATGGAATGGTAGATCATTGTAGTAATATGTGAAATGAGGAAGACTGGGAAATATAAATATTCTCTCTATATGTGGAATCTTGTTTTAATGCACATGAATATAATGCATATACAATACATAGAGCATAATAATCTGAGGACTATTTAAAAAAATTAAAGAGAATTGGTGAACAGATAGAGGAGTGCATTCTTTATTTTCCTTGGTGTTGTGACAAATGCCCGAGGAAACATCACAAGAAAGAAAGAATTCATTTTGGTTCAAAATTTGAGGATACAGTTTGTCATGGTGAGAAGGCATGGTGACAGGAACTTGAAGAAGCAGCTGGTCATAATTTCTCTGTGATCAGAAAATAAAGAAAGGTGAATAGTGGTGCTCAGCTCCCTTTCTCCATTTAATTCAGTCGAGAACCCCAGGTATGGAATAGTACTGCCTACATTGAGGGTGGCTCTTCTCACCTCAATTGATTTTGTCTAGATAATTCCTCACAGACACTCCCAGAGATTTGCTTCTATGATGATTCCAAATCCTATCAAGTTGACAATCAAGATTATTCATCACACCACTAATCTTCGTCAATTTGACCTCCAAATATATTTTATGCCATTTTCTTCCACCCCATGTCCAGATAGACTTATGTCAAATTCATATTGCAAAGCACCATCAGCCCATTTTCAGAAATCTCCATAATCTAACAATTCCAACATAGTTTAAACGTCCAAAGTCCAAACATCTTTTGAGACTCAAGCAACCTCTTAGTTGTGAGTTTATCCAAAATAAAAATCAATTTACATATTTTTAATATACAATAGCACAGAATAAACATTTCAAAAGGGAAGAATGTGGGCACAGCAAGGAAGTTTCATGTCAAATCAAGATAAAAACCCAACAAGGAGGATGGGATATGTAGCTTAGCACTAGAGTACATGCTTGACATGGACAAGAAAATCAGCTCAACCCCTGCTACTCACTACAGAACAGAAAGTAGAAGTTTGAGACTGGAGAGGCTCAGAGGATAAGAGCACTTGATATTCTTCTAGAGGTCAAGAGTTTATTTTCCTGCACCCACACGCAGCTCAGAAACAGCTGTAGTCTCAGTTCCAGTGGACCCAGTGCCTTCACATTCCACGCATGCCCACGCATGCGTACGTACACAAACCTGCACGCAGGCAAGCAAAACACTCACACATATAACATAAAACTAAGTTTTTAAAAAGACATCCTGTCTCTCAATTAAAATAAACAAAAAGAGCAGGAAAACAAAAACCCCTGTAGCTCTCTGTCTAATGTCTAGTAGTCATGATGAAATTATCTGGCCTCCAGAGAGTTTGTATGAGCTCCACTTGACACACGTGGCTTTTCTCGGTGGACACCTCATGATCCTGGCCTCTCAGACTCACTGAGACCTCCATTTTACCTTAGGCTTCACCTTTATAATTTCGTGCTGTGGCCTGCCTGACCTCATGATTCTGTGGAATTGAGACTCAAGACACCACAAATCTTGTCAATCCTCCATCTTTATTCCTACAAAACCAGCACTGCAGGGACGCTGCAGCTAGGTTCTTTTGCCAGCTCAGGATTGAGCTTTGCCTCATTTGACCCTTCATAACTCATTCAGTGCTTGTTTGCAGTAGGGAACCCCTGGGATGACATTCTCCGTTTAAACTCAGGTCTTTGAAATGAATTTGGATTTACACAAGTTAGAGCCTCTGGCATGTGGGTTCCCCTTCCAGGCACCTGTGCCCTGACCTCGCTTAGTAGTTCACATTTCTGTAGTGATTACAGTGGCTTTGTCTCCTTCACTTTGCTTCTCTGCAAATTTAAATTTGCTCACAAACCTTTCTTACCAAACTGCATGTTTTTGTTGTTGTTCTCACTGTCGACCTGGATGGAAATGCCATGACTAAGCCAACTGTTCTATACAATGAATATAGGCTAAAAATAAAATAAATGAAAAGTCTAAGAACTCTCCTGATATCCATCCTCATCTTTTCTGTCTTCATGATAACCGTAACCACTTACCCATGAGGTCTGTCCTATTTGAAATTCAAAGACAAACAAAACAGTGAAGGGAACCAAAGGTTTCCAGCAGCAAAATTCCTTTGTCAGGTTCCCCTCTGCCTACTTACTCATCTCTGTTTTCGTTCATACATTTGTATCTGTTGCTACTGTATTTGCAAATTTGCTATAAATCTAAAATAATTCTGAATTCTAAAATAAAACGTCTGTTTTTAGGCAGATAGAACATAGTGTCTTTTCATTGTCTCCATTTCCTTTCCCACTCATTACTTAGCTTATGAGCATCCAAAGCACAGATTACTATCCTGAAAGGACTCTGAAATTCTACCTATGATGTCTGTGTTGGTAAATGCACTTCTCGCCATTTGTCTTTATCTTGCCTGACTCCACAGTCATATTGAATATCTCTGATCATCCTTTCCATTATTAAACATAGTGTCAGAGGAAATGCACAGCCCTTCTTGACAATGGGAAAACTTTGGAAAGACTTGCAGTCCAGAGAATGGCAAATTCAAATGAGAGCAAGTTTAAGCACAGGCTGTACTTGAGCTTCAGAGAGCTGCTTGGAATATAGTTTTCCTGACTAGCCGAACTTCAAAACTGTGTGTTGTAGCCATGTGTGTTATCACAGACGAACTGAGGTTGATTAAAACCAATCTGGAGATAATTATTCCAAATTTGAACTGTAGCCAAAGAACAATCAATATTTTACCTGATTACTGGAGCGAACTCGTTTTTTCATTTCTCCCTTGGCCTCTTCTGCTCACATTCCTCCAATGCCTTTAATTTCCTCTTAGGGAGTTTTACATGCTACCAGAACTTCTCCCCCTCTTACAAAAATAGCAAATGCTTCACTCTCGGCACTCAGAGCATTGCTCACACTTTAACTGTATGATTTCATTTGACCCTTAGACTTCCTTTGCTTTTACCAGGCTCTCAATATTCACTTGGTCTCACATATTCTATTAGATTTCCCTTGTTGGTATCTCCCAAACCAAGGCTTCTAGCCCAGACCTTACAAGTCTACTGCATATTTGCAAAGACAACTGACTACTGAGTATCTTCACTCTGTCTGATGCACCTGATGAACTCCATGAAAAAAAAGTAGATGTTTTACTTTGAAAGTTCAACACCATATATAGGCTTTCTATACTTAGCTAATGGCAGTTTAATCTTTCCACTTGCAGGAATTCCAGACTCCTCTAACCTCATAATGCCCCATCTCTCTGTCTCTAGCTTCAAAATAAACTAGAACATGATCAACTTTGCCAACTCCATGGCTGCCATATTGACCAGTCCCACAACTACCATGGCTACCAATTATCATCATAATCATCATCAACATAATCATCATGAGCACAGCTGGAGAAGAGTCACCTGACTGGTTTTCATACTTCTCATGTATTATGGGTGTGAATAAACATCCCATTTTTCTTGGGACTTTCCTGGTTTTGTCATTGACAGTCCCATGTCTCAGAAATCCTTCCAACCAGGAGAATTGGGACCAATAATCGCCTTGTCTGACACCTCCACTTAAGATGACACCTAGAATCATTTTCTTAAAAACGTATCATTATTCTAACTAAATCATTTAATGATTTCTCATGTCACTCAGAATAATACCCTTCAATGCTTGTGAGGCCCCTGCTCTGCAGCCCCCTGCTGCCTCTCCCCTGCAGACTGTTTTCTTATGTAGCATGAATCTTAAAGGTTCTTATTAATAAAAACAAACCCAGAGCCAGGTATTGGGGTGAACACTGAAAGATCAGAGAAGCAGAACAAGCCACAGCTACCTCACCTAGCCAATTCCTCAGCTGATCCTGTTTCCTCAGACTGGATGCCTCTCAGCTGAACGGTGCTGCTCAAAAGCCTAAAAGCTTAACCAGGCTCTAGTTTCTCCTCCTCACGTCTTAAATACCTTTCTGCTTTCTGCCATCAGTTCCTGGGATTAAAGGCATGAGTCACCATGCCTAGCTGTTTCCAGTGTGGCCTTGAACTCACAGAGATCCAGGCGGATCTCTGCCTTTGGAATGCTAGGATTAAAGGTGTGTGTGCCACTATTTTCTGGCCTCTAAATCTAGTGACTGTTCTGTTCTCTGACCCCAGATAAGATTATTAGGGTGCACAATATTTTGGGGGACACAATACCACAACATTCTTACTTATGTAGAAGCAGCAACAGTAACACTTTGAAGCATCAAGTGCCTCCCTCCTTAGAGCCTTTCTTCTGATTGCTTCATTTGGGGACTATTCATGGCTCACTCTTCCTTTTATTTTAGGTCTTCTAAGTTGTTAATACCTTATATTTAATGTTTAAATATTTCAATATCCACTCTCCAAATCTGAATCTTTTTTTCATTCTTTGCTATTTCTCTATTGCATTCATCATCTCTCAACATTTCATTCCATTTGCCTATCAGCAAATTGTTATATACCTTTCAATGGTAGAAGGTAAGCACCATGAAGGCAGTGATTTTTTACTTTTATTTACTAGTGTATTCTCAGAACTTAGAACAGGTCCTATCCCACAGCAGATATTCAGGAAGTATCTTTTTTTTTTCCGAATCCTAAGTGTGTATGCTCTGTACATATGTGATGTATAAATGTGTGTATGTGCATATTCATGTGTATGAGTGTCAGCGCACATGTACAATAGCACTAACATTGAGGTCAGAACCTTAGATGTCAGTCCTTACTTTCCACCTTGTTTGTGACAGGGCCTCTTGTAGTCTTCTGCAGCATATACCAGGCTAGCTTGTACAGAGGCCCCTGTAGATAATCCTGTATCCAACTCCTAGCCCCTGTAAAAATGCTGGAATTATATAGATGCATGTTATAACATCCAGATATTTTACATGGGTTCTGAGTATTCAACTTCAAGGATATGAGCATACAGTAGCAAGTCAGTCCAGCTTATGCATTTGAGTAAAAATAAATGGGATCTACAAGTGTGTATGTGTGTGTCACGTGTGTGTTTTCCGTGTTTTGTGTGTGTGCATGTGTACATGCATATATATGTTGCATATGGCAGAGAGTAAATGTCTAGAATGTAAATGTACAAATAACTTAAGAAAACTAAGTGCCAAGAGTGAACTCCATTAAAACTGGGACATGGAACTAGAGAGTTCTCACAAGGAGAAATACAAATGGTTGACAAATATTTCCCTGTTTGTTACTCAACAGGGAAATGCAAATTAGAACTACTTTGAGGTTTCATTTTATCCAACCAGTCAGAATGGCTTCGATAAAATTAAAAAAGAATATGATAACAAATGCTGGCATGGAAAGGAGAAGTATTTGCTCTCAGTGGGTTCAAATTTGTGCAGCCACTATGGAAATTGCTTTGGAGATTTCTCAAAAAGCTAGAATGAGATCTCACACCTAACCCAGCTCTACCACTCCTGGACATATACCTGAGGACTGTATCTTACTAGAGGAATACTTGTTCATCCATTTTTATTTCTTCTTTATTCACAATAGTCTTAGAAATAACCTTGATGTCCATCAACTGATGAATGGATAATAACAATATGAAACATGTACACAATGATTATTCAGATGGAAAATATAAACAAACAAAAACCCTGAAATTAGGAAATTTACAGGTTAATGGATGGAGATAAAAATAAGCATGTAAGCATGCTGAATTCCACACCAGACAAAGGCTGCATGTTTTCTTTCATATGCAGATGTTAACTTTGAATCTTCAAATCTGCATGTTTATGGAGTACCCACAGAAGTCAAGAAAGTAGTGAGGGGCCATGAGGGCAATTTCAAGGGAAATGGGATAAACTGAACATAGTTTGGAGGAAGAAAGGATCACTAACAGTAAAGACCTTTGAAAATGCTTCATAGGAATGTACTACTGTATACACATAGGAAAAGAGTTTAAAAGGTGTTGCCAGTAGCTGTAGGCCAATGGTTCTCCCTGAAACCACAATTTATTAATAAAAAGGGAATATATTGTTAAGTAATTTTAGCTATTGAATAAAAACATCAAATGTCATTTAAAATATACATAATCTGAGTATATGTGAAAATCAAGGTGAAATTATGGAGTGGAAAAAAAATTAGTTAGCTAGAAATGGATAGCACAAATCAGATGTGTTCCTGTGGTTTTCTTAAATCAAACAAGGTTTTGTGAACCCAGACTGTCTTTGCTGGTGATTCCATAGTTTTCAGAACAACAAATATCTCTAGACATTTAATATTAAAGAGAAAATGAATGGTGTGTGTGTTTTTCCTAGTTCAGTCTATGCTGCACACTAAATTAGGGAGAAAAACATTCCCTGTCCCAAGGATTTCACTTAAGCTACCTCAGTTATGTGTTGCTGAGGTTCCGATACAGAACAAGTTAACCTGAAAATTCCCAGCAATGTACAATTCATATAAAACATCAGTATGTGTGAATGCACTGGGGCTTTTGAAATGCTAGATGTGTGCACTCAGGTTAAACACTGAAATTGAAGACACCAAAATATTCATTATTGGTAGATAGCTTTTTTAGTCTTTTTGCAATTTCTCTGGACTGTTTCTAGCCTCTGTTTCATGCTTCTTTGCTCTCCATTTCTCTTTAAATTTGTATTTTGTGACTGGAACAATTCACCTTTTTTCTGTTTATTATTTTTCTCTAAGTTCTACTCATATGAAACTACCTTTTCAAGCATAGATGGGTCTTAGCTAAGTTTTGGTTCTGGACATTACATTTTGGTGTTTTTTCTTTTCTTTTGTCTTGCAATATCCCAATGTAAATAAATGAATATATAAAGCTGAATTATGTTTACTTTTATGCAACTTAACTGACATTTCAGTAAAGTCAAGGTATATAGGAACAAGCAATATTAACTTGTATTTATTAATATAATTATATGTAATTTACTAACTATAAATAAGTATAGATTATTTAACAATAGCTAAAATTTTGTTTCAAGAGGTGTCTAGTATAAAAGTTGAGATCTTTTCTTTAAGTCTAGTATTATTTTATATATTTCTGGTTCATCTTAATTCAGATATTAAATTGTCGTAGGATGTATTGTTCTCTACTTGCAGTTCATTATAATTTTTAGCTGAAAGATAAGATTTATATCATACAGGCTTTTCTAATCTAATTAAAAGTTTAATAATAAGGGAAGTGAGTGCCAGAGATTGTTCAGTTAACATTTACATTTTTTTTGAAAAAGCATTCATTATTTATAAAATTGGTTTGACTTTTAAGCAAAACCAGTATTTTTTGTTAGTGAGGTGCCAGGGCTGGCAAAGGCATGCTCTGCCAAGCCTGACAGTATAAGTTCAATCCCTGGGGACCACATGGTAGAAAGACAGGACCTACTCCTGATACCTGTTTTCTGACCTCCACATGCACAAACTGCTACTTATGTGAAAGTGGATGTAATAAGCTGGCTTTCTGGAACCCATTACCTATGGTGGGATGCCCTGCTAGGCCTTGATATGGGGGAGGGGCTTGATCCTGCCTCAGCTGAATGTACCAGGCTTTGCTGATTTCCCGTGGGAGAACATACCCTTTTGGAAGAGGGGATGAGAGGAGGCAGAGGAGGGAGGGGAAGGTTGGGGCAAAGCAGGAGGAGGGATAAGAGGAGGATCTGTGTTTGGTATGTAAAACAAATAAAAATTCTTACAAAAAAGAAAGTAGATGCAAGTACATGCACATGCACATGCACATGAACACACACATACACAAAGGTATAAAAAATTTAAAAATTATTGGAAGTTAATATACCCATGTTTGACTCTCTAGAAATAATAAACAACTTTTATTGGACACTAGAGGATATAAGCTTTTTGCCAATGAGGATGATTTAGTTAGCTCAGGTGCATAAGGTCTGAAAATAAAAAAAAAAAGTGAAACCAAATATTCAGAGTTCAAAGATCTCTCTGCTTCTTGTACATTTCCTTGAACTCTTTTCCTTCCCATTGCTTGCCTTGACTCATTATGATATGCTAGTTTTTATTTTATATAACTATATTTTACTATTATCCCTTAGAAAGCTGTTTATTTTCTTTTTTGTTAAAAATATACTTTCAAAAATAAATTTTTTATTAAAAATAGATTTTTTCTCATACAATATATCCTGATTACAGTTTCCCCTTGCTCTACACCTTCCAGTTCTCCCAAACTTGCCTATAATCTGGATCACCCTTTCTATCACTCATTGGAAAAGAATTAACTTCTAAAAGATAGCAACCAAAAGTAACCACTTAAAATATAACAAAATAAAACAAAAATCATCACATTAAAGTTGGATGAGGCAAACCAACAGAAGGAAAAGATCCCAAGAGAGGGCACAATAATGAGATACCTACTCATTCACACATTCAGGAGTCCCATAAAACTACTAAACGGAAAGGAAAGGTCCAATATATATACACAGAGAGTACAGCCAAGCAGGCCCTGTGCCTGCTGCTTTAGTCTTTGTGAGTTCATATGAACTTTCCTCGGTCGATTTAGAGGACCTTGTACTCCTGGTGTCCTCCATCTGCTCTGGCTCATACATCCTTCCTATCTCACCTTCCACAGCGTTTCCTGAGCCCTGAGGGGAGAGACTTGATAAAGACATTCCATTTAGAGCTGTGTATTTTCAAGTCTCTCCTCCTTCTTCATCTCTGACTGTGCATATCTGTATTGGTTCTATCTGCTGCAGGAGTAAACTTCTCTGATACTGTCTGAATATGACACTGATCTATGAGTATAGAAGACTATCATTAGGAAATATTTTTTATTACTTCTCTTTCTTTCTTTCTTTCTTTCTTTCTTTCTTTCTTTCTTTCTTTCTTTCTTTTTCTTTTTTTTTGGCAAATACCACTTTGTTTTTGTTTTACCTTAGGTCTCTGAGCTATCTAGTCTCTTGCTTTTGGTCATACAAACAGTATTGGATATGGTTTCTGTCTGAAGACTTTCAAAAGAATGACTTATGGTGAACAATGCCTTGGGGAGCTATGAGAGAGGCTCCAGGAAAAAAAAGGCAGAGGGCCTTTACCTCAGGTGCATTTTCTTTCTTAGATTACTCTTAGATATGATTTCAAATCCCTGTGACATATTTACATTCAATTTATAAGATATGTTTGAAATTGTTGGATGTCAGAACACAGCTATAGAACTCAATTTGGTCAGTGTGCCCTAAATCTGGATATGGTCTTCTGCCTTGTTTTCATGATATAATCTACAGTATGTTCCAGGCAATTGTGTTCAAATTGGTCTGTCTTGAGAACATTCTGGGAAAGGGCTACTCTGTTAATATTTATTATGGGCTTACTGCAGTTTATTTACATACTTTTCTGATCATGTTATTTTTCTGAACTCAAACAATCTTCTTGGATCATTGTTTTCTGTATTTCATTTGTGTATAAAGTACACTGAAACTGAAGTCAGGTTGTCTACAGCAATAGTCTACTCCATTCTTTCGGGTCCTCAGATCTCAGGTCCAAAAGATAAGAGCTGCACAGGTCAGTGAACATCAACAGCTTCCATCTTGTGGAGTGTGTTTCATGTCAAATCTAATATTGGTTTGTTTTTCCCACAAGATTTGTGCCACCATTGCCTTAGCATATTTTACAGGGAGAACAGATTGCCTATCAAAAGTTTTGTGGGTGGTTTGGCATTTATGTCTCTCTTTTGGTGGTCTGCAGTCACCTTCCCATACCAAAGACACTAGAACATAGGAGTGGAGGTTTTATGTAGGCACCAGCTGGACTTCTCCATGCTCAAAGAGTTGTGTGGGTGTTATCTTCAGCAATGGGGCTTCAGTGTCAGTTTGTGGCCAGCAGCTTACTGTCTTGGCAACAGCCTGGGTTGTTTGAGGATTTCTATTTGATCCCTTTAGACAAGTATTCAATTGGATATAACCCAGTCCTGATACTGACAGCCTCATTTGGTAACCAGAGATGGCCAGTTGGGATTTCATCTCCCTAATTATTAGGAGACTTCATTCGGATCTCTGTTATATATTTAAGGAATTTTTCACTACTCTGTTTTAATACCATCCCTCAAATGCCCCTCAATTCCAGCTGTGTCTTTCCACATTCCTTCTCTCAACCCTATGTTCTCTCTCCCTCCCCAGCTAATGTTAGAGATCTTATATTCACCTGCCACCAGGCCACCCATGAAATCTGTTCTATTTTTCCCTACCAGGCAGATACAAATGTCCCCCCAGTCTCTTCCTCTATACACAACCTTGCTGAGTTTATGGATTGTAGCTTGGTTGTCATTTATTCACTGGCTAATATCTAGATTCAAACAAATACATACCATATTTATCTTTCTGGGTCTGGGTTACCTCACAAAGGATGATTATTTTCTAGTTCCATCCATCTGTCTGCAAATTTTATGATATCATTTTATAACAGCTGCATAATAATACATTGTGAAAATGTATCACATTTTCTTTATTCATTCTTCTGTTGAGGGACATCTAGATTGTTTCCAGTCTCTGGCTATTATGTATAGAGCAGTAATGAACATAGTTGAACAAGGGTCCTTGTCACAGTATAAGTGTATTTTGGGTAAAAGATCAAGAATGGTATAGATGGGTTTTGAGGTAGATCTATTTCCAATTTTCTGAGAAACTGCCATATTGATTTCTGTAGTGACTGTACAAGTTTGCACTCCCACCAGCAATAAACAAGTGTTCCACTTATTCCACACGCTCACCAGCATGAGCTTTCACTTGGATTACTGAGATTAGACATTCTGACTTGTATAAAATTGAATCTCAAAATAGTCTGATTTATATTTCTAAGCTGGCTAAGGATGTTGAACATTTCTTTGTTTCTTGGCTATTTGAGTTTCCTCTTTTAATAGTTCTCTGTTTAGATCTGTATTAGATTTTTAATTGGGTTATTTGGGATTTTAGAATCTAGCTTCTGGAAAATTTAAAACATATTTTGAATATTGGCCTTCTATAGGATATGGAGTTTGTAAAAATCATTTCCCATTCTGCATGCTGCATCTTTGTTCAAAATACAGTGTCCTCTGCCTTACAGGATATTTTCTATTTCATGAGGTCTATTTATTAATCATTGATTTTAGTGCCTATCCTGCTGGTGTTCTGTTCAGGAAGTCTCCTCTTCTGACAATAAGATCAAGGGTATTTCTCACTCCCTTTTCTGTCAGATACAGTATATCTGTTTTTGCATTGAGGTTTTTTTTGATTCCTTGGAAGTAGAGTTTTTTGCAGGGTGATAACTATGGATCTATTTGCATTCTTCTACATGCTGCTATCCACTTGGACCAGCACTGTTTGTTGAAGATGCTTTCTTTTTTCCAGTGTGTATTTCTGTCTTCTTTATCAAAAGTCAGTTGTCCAAACTAGCCATCTCCTGTAACCAGGCAAGGCTTCCAGTGATGGGAATGGGATATCAGCCCAGCCACAAAACCTTTGACCTACATTTTTTTCCTGCCTGCAGGATATGCTGGTGTAATGGTGCCACAGAACTTGTGGGAGTGGACAATCAATGACTGGTCCAACTGGAAGCCCATATGACAAGAGGGAGCCCATGCCTGACACTGCCTGGATGGCCAAGAAATAGAGGCTGCATAACCCAGAGATGTAGAATAGAACCAAACATGACTGATTAAAAAAGAAAAAGTCAATGAAATGATTCCTAATGATATTTTGCTACACTCATAGACTGCAGCCTAGCCCAATCCTCATCACAGAAGCTGCATCCAGCAAATAATGAGAACAGATGGAGAGACCCACAGTAAAACATGTGGGAGCTTGGGGAACCTTCTAGAAAAGGAGGAAGGATTATAGGAGCCAGAGGGGTCAAGGACACCCCAAGAACAAGGTCCACAGAATCAACTCAGCATGGCTCATAGGGACTGACAGAGACTGAAGCTATAATCAGAGAACCTGCATGATGAGTCTGACCTAGGTCCTCTGCATATATGTTTTGGTTGTGTAGCTTGGTATTCTTCTAGACTCCTAACAGTAGGAGTGGGGGTTTTGTCTCTGTCTTATTCCTGCTCTTGGGACCCTTTCCCTCCTGCTAGGTTGACTTGTTCAGCCTTGATATGAAGGTATGTGACCTATCTTATGTGACCTGTTATGGCTTGTTCAGATGATATCCCTGGGATGCCTCCTCTTTTCTGAAGGGAAAAGGAGGAGAAGTGGATCTGGTGGAGAAAGGAGGTGTGAGGGGAGTTTGGCGAAGTGGGGAGATCTAAAATTATAGTCATTTTATAATATACGAGTGAAGAATAAAAATATCAGTTGTCTATAGGTATGTGGGTATATGTCTGAGTCTTCAATTCAGTTCCACAGAACAACTCAATATATATATGTGAATGCCAATAGCTTATGTTTTTTTATTACTATAGCTGTGTAGTACAACTTGGAATCAGGAAGAGTGAGACATGTAGCATGTATTTGTTCTTCAGGATTGTTTTAAGCTATCCTGGGTTTTTGTTTTTCCATATGGTGTTGAGAACTGTCCTCTCAAGGTTTGTAAAAAACTGTGTTGGAAGTGTGATGGGGATTGCACTCAGTAGTAGATTGCTTTTGCTGGATGCTCACTTTTACTATGCTAATCCTACTGATCCATGAACATGGGAGATCTCTCCATCTTCTGAAATTATCTTCCATTTCTTTCTTCAAAGACTTGAAGTTTTTCTCATACAAGTCTTTTACTTGCTTGTTTAGAGTTACCTCAACTTATTTTATATTATTTGAGGTTATTGTGAAAGGATTTGTTTCTATGATTTCTTTCTCAGTCTATTTGTAATTTGTATATAGGAAAGTTACTGATTTTTGTGGGTTAATTTTGTATCCAGCTACCTTGCTGAAAATGCTTATCAGTTGTAGGAGGTCATTGGTGAAATTTTTAGGGTCACTTACATATAATACACATCATCTGGAAATAAAGATGTTTTGACTTTTTCATTGCCTGTTTGTATCCCCTTGATCTCCTTTAGTTGTCTTATTGCTCTAGTTAGGATTTCAAGTACTATGTTGAATATGTATGGAGAGAGAAGACAGTCTTGACTTGTTCCTGATTTTAATGGAATTGCTTTTGGTTTCTCTCCATTTAAGTTGATATTGGCTATGGGCTTACTGAAAATGGCCTTTATTATGTTAGGTATGTCCTTTGTATCCCTAATCTTTCCAGGACTTTAATCATAAAGAGATTTTTGGATTTTGTCAAAGTCCTTTTCTGAATCTAGTGAGACGATCATGTGCTTTCTCTTTCCTTTAAGGTTTTGTATATGTGGAACTACATTTATTGTTTTACATACATTGGACCACCCATGGATCTCTGGAATGAATCATACCTGATGTTTGTATGAATCCTACCAAGATGATGTTTGTTTTTGTGTTCTTAGGTTTGTTTTGCAAGTATTTTATTTAATATTTTGTATCTACATTGTTAAGGAAAATTTGCCTATAATTCTCTTTCTTTGTTGAGCTTTTGTGTGGTTTGAATATCAGAGTGACTGTAGCCTCATAAAAATTTTTGTATTGTTCCTTCTGTTTCTATTTTGAGGAATAATTTTAAGAATATTGGCATTAACTATTCTTTGAAAGACTGGTAGAATACTGTGCTAAAGCCATGTGGCCCTGGGACTTGTGTATGTTTGTTTGTCTGGGAGATTTTTTAATGACTACTTCTATTTCCTTAGTAGTTACAGGTCTATTGACAGTGTTTTCCTGATCTTGATTAACTTTGGTAAGTGGCAGCTACAGAGAAAAATATCTACTTCTTTTAGATTTTCCAAATCAGTGGAGTACAGGTCTTTAAAGTATGTCCTTTTCCTCAGTGTTTGTTGTAATGTGTCCCTTTTTGTTTCTGATATTGTTAACTTAGATAGTCTCTGTTCCCCTTCAGTTTAGTTGGAGAAGGTTTTGCTGATCTTGTTGATTTTCTAAAAGTACCAACTCTTTGTTTCATTGATTCTTCTATTGTTTCTATTTTATTGGTTTTACCCTGAGTTTGATTATTTCATGTTATGTACTCTTATTGGGTATGTTTACTTCCTTTTGCTCTAGAGCTTTCATGTACACTGTTAAGTTACTAGCATGAAATCTACTTTTTTTTAATGTAGGCACTTGGTGCTATGAACTTGTGTCTTAGAATTGCTTCATTGTGTCCCATAAGTTTGGGTATATTGTTTATTAATTTTTTATGAATTCTAAAAAGTCTTTAATTTCTTTCTTATTTCTATCTTGAGCCATATTTCATGGAGTATAAAATTTTTCATTGTCCATGGGTGTGTAAGCTTTTTGTTTTTTCTATTACTATTGACATCCATCTTTAATTCATGGTGTTCTGAGAGGATACAGGGAGTTATTTTAAATTTTGTATCCACTAATTCTTGCTCTGTGTTTGAGTATGTGGTCAGTTTTGGAGAAAATGCCATGAGGTATAGAGAAGAAGTTTGTGTTTGGGTAAAATGTTCTGTAATTATTTGTTAGGTCTTTTATAACACCTGTTATTTCCAGCATTCCTATTTAGGTTTTGTCTGGGTGATCTGTTCATTGGTGAGAATAGGGTATTGAAGTCTCCCACTATAAATGGATGAGAATCAATATATTATTTAAGATGCCATAGTGTTTGTTTTACACTCATGGATACCCTTGTGTTTTGGGCATAGGTACTAATAATTCAAATGCCAATTTGGTGGATTCTTCATTTGATGAGTATATAGTGTCCTTCCTTATCTCTTTTGAATAGTTTTGGTTTGAAGTCTATTTTGTTAGCTATTAAAATGGCTACACCATCTTGCTTCTTAGGTCCACTTGTTTGGAATATCTTTTTCCAACCCTTTACCTTGGGGTAATGTTTATCCTTGATGTTGAGGTGTGTTTCTTGGATGCATCAGAAGGATGGATCCTGTTTTTGCATTCATTCTGTTACTCTGTGTCTTTTTATTGGGGAATTGAGTGTTGTTAATTGTTTTTTTATTATTTACAGTGGCTGTCCCTTAAGCAACTGCTGTCCTAATCAGTGACTGCAACTATACCCTGCCATTGCCAGCAGCAGTTCAGCCACAAAGGCCTTTTGTTCCCTCAGGCACTGACTCTTTCAAAGCTATTAAGGGAAATGTTATCTAGATCTCTATCCCTCTAAAGAACTCGTGATTCAAAGGTTGAGGTGGAATTCTGCTCACTCAGAGAAATTGAATGGCAAGTAGTTAACCTCCTTTTGCATGCATCTTCCAAAAAACCCAACTGTCCTTCTGCTTAGTCTCCACTTAAGAACCTTAGCTATACAAGATTCCTCCCTACCACTACAAGTCAACTACTTGCTGACTTAGGCTCCTGCTTACAGGTTAATTTTATTTAATCAAACAAATGTAACGTATCTTTGCATTGTTAACAAAAGCAGTAGGAAAAAATGCAAAACAATTTAAAATGATATGCCTAAACAAAAATGAAAGGTTTTAACTTTAACATAGTAAGACTGTATACAATAAGAGCGATTATCAAGTAAGGATTACATTTACAATATACTGAATTCCAATTCATTTGTGTCTGGTAAATTTAAAGAAAATACTCCAAAATCTATCTTGTCTTAGTGAATTCAAAATTTTATTGAATTTTAATTTATTGAATAAAACCTAATTTATTTTCTATCATATCTAAGGGAACATGAAACTATAATTACCTAGTCTTCAATTCCATCAAAGGCCCCAGAAGGATATAATATTATTTGAGTAAACAAAAAGTGCATTGCAAACAACTTCTAAAACTCTAGAAATGACAGAGATATCTGACTTCCTGGACAGTCACACAAAGTTTCTTTACAGCATTGGGGCATCCATCTTCAGTCTACAGGCCCATAGTATCTGGAAGATATTTCAGTGAAGCAGGAAATTTGAAAGACTGTCCTGCCTATATTGTCCATGTTTGTCAGTCACTTTTCCTTTGTGTGCTGTAGAATGTCTAGCAGTTTTTTCTGTGAATTGTGAACTCTGAAGGACCATCCCGCCTTGTTTTACAAAGTTCAGCAGTCACTTTCCTGTGGGTCCTGCATGTCCAGTTTCTACAATATATCATCAAGTAGTCCAGGCAGGACCAGCTTTTTGCCCAAATGGCTAGTCTTGCCACATTGAAAGCAAACTCCATAAGGAATTTCTGCAATGCCCATCATCTCTGAAGTAAATTGGTACTGCCAGGAACAAGTGTGTCTCATTGTCATGAAAAGCCCTAAGTTAATAAAACATTTTAAATACCATATTCTGTAGGTCTTTGAAAGGCTTGAAAACCATCAATCTACCTAAAATATATCTCTATATGTTCTTAAAGCACACCTAACCTATCTACAAATTTGATCGTCATAAATGACTACTAACCTATATTTCTTAATTATCCTATATAGCTTATAACAATAGCTTTCAAAAAGTAGAACTTTATTTTAAATGAACTGCATAGGTACACTACCTTAAACAAGAGCAAAAACATATATAACAATATGCTTTAGTAAAAATAACCTTAAATTTGTATCAAAATACAAAAGTCCTTTAAATAAGAATAGAAAACATATATACAGTATATTATAACATAAATTACCTTAAATTTGCATCAATACACAAAAGTCCTTTAAACAAGAGTAGAAACATATATTTGGTGTGTTGTAACAAAAATTACCTTAAATTTATGTCAATATACAAAAGTCCTTACAAATACAAAATACTTGAGATCAATAGTTGTCCCTTAGTTTATAGCAAATTCAATAATCTACCCTATTATTTAAAGTAGTTTCAGTAATCTACCCTTCTATCTTATCATTCCTATAATCATCTATCTTTCTTTTATTTTCAAAGAGGTCACTGAATGTAATATCATTTATATAATTTCTTCCCTTGCCAATATGTATAACAATTAATAAACAACACCATAAATAATAACAATCATCCAAAACCCACCAAATGACCAAATACCATTCTCTCCATCTCTTAGGAATGTGGGTGTAATGTTCCCAAATTATTTCCTGTTTCTGAGGACAATGATACCCTGAAACAACTGAAATGATGGCCAAGTTCTGAGAAAACCAGCTGCAACCTTAGTTGTCCAGTCTCTGTGTAACAAGAAAGTGTAGAGCTTACCTAAAATCCTGGCTAAAGTATCCTATGAGGCTGGACTCCCACAACAAGCAACTTTAGAGTTCTCCTGAGTGGTGCTCTGGGTTGTGTTTGTTCTCTTAATGGCATTACCACAATCCTTATAGAATTGTTGTGGAAAGGCCCCATCTTCTGTTGGAGACATCAAAGGTCGCTTTTATGAATGGCTACAGTTCACTGCTGAAAACGTAAACATTTTAAGTGTTATACATAGAATAGTCTTATAAATTTAGAGCTAACATTTGTGTCTATGAAAAGTTTTAAATAGTTAAAAATAACCAAATAATTATGAGATTATTGGCAATAGAAAAGCCTCTAAATTTTGATTTTCTTTTGTCCCACATCAGGTTGCTCTTCTGACATGAGACAGGGATTTTGGATTTTTCTTTAACAAACACGCTTGAATTTAGAGAAGGAGAGAGCCACACTCCAATCCTAAAGCCAGCTTTAAATTTTATTAAATTGGCACTACAAAAAAATTTTGCCTTTTGTAGTTGTAAAGAATAACAGAAACAAATATGTAGGAAGACATATGAAATTATATCCTGTTGAAAATATACTATATCATTAGGCCAATTTGACTCGTAACTATGTCCTTTCCTCATCAGAAAGGCTCTCCTGTTCAAATCTATTCTTTAGCAATCTTAATGGTATCCATAGTTTTTCTTCTCCTGTGGAAACAAAAGCAAAACTTCTCCCCCAACTTCACACATATCCTGGTTTTCATTATGAGTTTAGTATACCTTTAAAATATAGGTTGATTTAATTAATCAGTTTTTTCCTATTGTCCAATGTCTCTCTGCAACTGTTGTTCCTTTTTCATTTGTATTTAAGAAATTTAAAGTCAATAAAGCATTATGTAATATAACTCTGGGGGTCTTTATTACTCCCTTATGTTTATTATTTATTTTAAAGTTTGATTATATCTTTTTATAACTGCTTGTCTTGTAGAGTTGTGCGGTATACCTGTAATATATGTTATAATATGCAAAAAACTGTTTCATTTTACTAGACACATATGCTGAAGCATTGGCAGTCTTAATTTGTGCAAGTATCCTAACATGGCCATAACTTCTAACAAATGTGTAATTGCAGATTCAGCCTTTTCTGAACTTAAAGCAGTTGCCCATTGAAATCCTGAATATGTCTATGGTATGGTGTACATATTTAATTTTCCAAACTCTGAAAAGTGAAACACATCCATTTGCCAAATTTCGTTTCTTTGAGTACTTTTTGGGTTACTTTCTGCAGGTAATGGAGTTTTATTATACAGAACAAGTAGAACATTTCCTTATAATTTCTTTGGTTTGTTGCCAAAGTGATACAAAAATCTTTCTTCAAACCTTTGCTGTTGACATGATGTTTCTCATGCAATTCTGAAGCTTCTAGCACATTTGCTACCAATAGCTGATCAATTTCATCATAACCTCTTCCAGAGGGCCTGGTAGACCTGTATGGGATCTATAATGTGTTATATTCAAGGAATGATTTCTACTTCTGCTTACTTGTTTGCTATTGAATGAATAGCAAAGTTAATTCAGAATCATCTGAATTAGATTCAGCAGTTTCAATATGTAAAATAACTCTTTCAGCATATTGAGTCAGTAATATTGTAAGAGGTTCTGAAAAATCTAATAATACCATAAGAATAGCATATAATTCTGATTTTGAACTGAATCATAAGGGTTTTGTACCATTTTACTAATTTTCCTGACTTATAACCTTCCTTTCCTGATTTATTTTCACCAGTATAAAGTGTAGGGGACCCAGAAATTTGGATACTTTTTACAATATGAGGTAAAATGCAATTAGTTTTTCTCTTTTAAATGAAATTTCTTGCTTTTTGAATATTTGTTACTTATCTCTCTCAAAAAATTACTGCAAGCTCTTTGCCAGTTTTCATTTTCTGTCCATAATGAAGCAATTTCAGCATTAGTAAAAGGTACTACAATTTCTTCTGGGTCCATTCCTGTCAACTGATGAAGTCTTAATTTTCATTTTAGAATCAACTCAGAAACCTTTTCCACATATGTCTTTAATTTTTCACTGTGTTTGTGTGATAAAAATATCCACTCTAAGATAATATCTTCCATCTGCATTCATATCCTTGTAGGATATTTCATAGTGGGTAAAATAACCAGAATGCAATCAAGCTCCAGATCCAATGGTCCACATGTGCATGCTATAATTTATTTTCCGCCAAAGCCAATTCTCTCTCAGCTTCAGCTGATAATTTTCTAGGACTACTTAATTCTGTCACCTCTTAAGGTTTAAAACAAATTACTCAGTTCTTGAGTTTTTACTTCAATAGTGGGCCATAGATAAGCAATGTCTATCAACAATTTTTGAACATCATTAAGAGTCTGCAATTGATCTCACCTGATTTGTACTTTTTGGGGTTGAATTTTTGATAAATCTATTTTACAAC